>JARFJB010001000.1:1397500-1410000 GCA_036346205.1 Vesta saturnalis | reverse complement strand
TAAATTAGACCGTTTCATATTTTGTACTTTTAAAAATATTACCTTATTTCAATTTTAATTTCAAAAATTTAAAAGGAACAGGCGTTCCCCAAACTTGAATTAATTTTTACGTTTAAAAAAAAAAAATTGTCTTTTTAAATTTTATTAAATTTATTAATATATATATATATATATATATATATATATATATATATATATATATATATATAATACATATTCAATGTTCCCAAATTTCTCTATAAAGTGATCTCGGCTTCCTGTTATGCTTACGACAAAGGTTAAATGGGAAAGTTTTAGAGGAAGTTAGAGCATTCGATATCCGGTTTCAAATTACCATCGGTCAATTGGTTTTGAAAATATCGGCGAAAAACCGAAAATGGCGGATTTCGTTTTTCGCCAGTAAATCCGAAATGGTTAATTTGACAGCTGTCACAATGTGAGATTATTGGACAATTTTTAAGACGAATAAGATGGCGTGTATGACATGTCACAATCTCTTTGTTATCCCACAATCTGCCTCAACTTTCATTTTTCTTATTGCGCCATATTGGATTTTTCGATTTTTGAAAGAGCGCAATATTTCCAGTTTAGTGATGTCTCACAAGTGCATAAAAGATTAGAGTTTCATCGAAATATCACACTTTCTAAAGGTAGGTGTAATTTATTATTAGTAGGCCATGATTTATTTGTCGCAAAATAACATTAATGAATAATGTATAAAATTCTTTGAAATTTCAATAAAACATGAAATTAAATAACGACCTCTCAACAAGACAGATGTTTTGGGACAAATTCCCAGTTATGAGTGTGTTAAAAATAAAGCCAGAAAAATCGTCATTAATTTTATTAATACTTGAACCTTTGAACAACCTACAATAAAATTACAATTACAATTAATTTGCAGATTTGCAAAATAACGTCCATTTACATCGAGACATTTTTGACAATTGGTGACTGTTTTTCGTACAACCCTAGCAAGTGTATTTCCATTAACACTATTTCTAAATGTATCCAAAACTCTCTTTCTCAGGATTTCTATCGTCGCAGGAGGATCAAACTCGTAGACCTCATTCTTTGTGTGACCCCCAGAGGTAGAAATCAAAGGCGAAAGGTCAGGGGATCTAGGAGGCCAAGATATTGGACCATTTAATGCAATAATTCTTTCATCAAACTGCTCCCTTAAGAAGTTCCTGACTTGAATGGTGTTGTGTGCCGGACATACATCCTGTTGAAACCAGGTTCTTCTGAACTCATCTTCGGTGAGAGTAGCTCGTAAAGATATAGTCGTAAGATATAGTCAAACAAAAATGGTCCTATAAGTCGATTTCCTGCAATGATTAATAATTTATAATACATAGGTGCCCAATTAATATAGGTAAGTTAGATTAAATTACCAATAATCCCACACCAAATGTTACTTCCAAATCTGGTCTGTAGACGTCTCTCTGCCACTTCGTGAGGGTTTTCTACGGCCCAATGATGAATGTTGTGCTTATTAAAAACTCCACAATTCGTAAACCTACTCTCATCAGACCACAAGACATGATTAACAAAATCGGGTTTTTCATTACACATTCTAGTATACCACTCGCAGAAGCGCATTCGTCTTGGAAAATCAGTTTCCTTAAGTCCTTGAACTATTGTGTGTTTGTATGGATAGTAGTTATTCTTTTTTAACACTCTTTGTACCGTTGATTTTGACACACGAATTTCCCGTTCTACCGTTCTTACCGATGCACTGGGGTTTTCGTTGACAGCTTGTAAAATGTTTCTGTCACGATTTTCATTATCAATATTGTATCCGCTTTTGTTCGAAGGCCCCATAGTTAATTAAATTACTTACAATTTTTCTGAAGTGGGTTTTATGAGGCTGCCGTCGTTCGGGGTACATCTCCAAATACCTCGCTGAGGTAATGTCGGCGTTTCTGTTTGACTGCAAGTAAGGCGCTAACATGTCAAACTTTTCTTCATTTGAATAGGGAATACCGGCCATTTTCAACAGGCTTTTACAATTTGTGTGTCACGTTTATGATTTTAATGACAGAAAAGCATACTACTTATGAAAACACTACTTTGAATTATTTAACGTCAAAGTCAGAGCCACCTTATATGGAAAAAATGAAACCCAATTTTACTGACAAATAAATCATGTCCTACTAATAATAATAAATAAGACCTAACTTTAGAAAGTGTGATATTTCGATGAAACTCGAATCTTTTATGCACTTGTGAGACATCACTAAACTGGAAATATTGCGCACTTTCAAAAAATCGAAAATTCAATATGGCGGCAATAAGAAAAATGAAAGTTGAGGCAGATTGTGGGATAACAAAAGACGATTGTGGCATGTCATACACGCCATCTTATTTGTCTTAAAAAAGTGTCCGAATAATCTCACATTGTGACAGCTGTCCAATTAACCATTTCGGTTTTACTGGTGAAAAACGAAATCCGCCATTTTCGGTTTTTCACCGATATTTTCAAAACCAATTGTCCGATCGTAAATCTGAAACCGGATATTGAATGCTCTAAGCTTCCTCTAAAACTTTCCCCATTCAACCTTTGCCGTAAGTATAACAGAAGCCGAGATCCCTTTATAGAGAAGCGAATTTGGGACACATTGTATATATATATATATATATATATATATATATATATATATGAATATATGTGTATATGCATGGGGAACGTTTCTTGATTGTACTTGCCTTTTTTTATACATTTCTTTTCTTGATATCATCTTTTAATCATAATATTGTTGTATGTAGTGTAATTTTTTGAGGATTTATTTTACCTTCACCAAATTAAAAGCACGTTGAGTTTAGTTCGACAAATTTTGAAGTTACCGTAATTAAACTTATTATCGTTCAGAAATGTAAAGTAAGCTTTGCTGATTTGTTTTGATGAATTTTAAGTGACGTTTATGAAACTATAGGAAATCTTAAATACTCCATAGCTTTCGAAGGACTTAACATATCAACTTGAAATTTGGCTCACATGTAGATGTCAACTACCCAAAGCGACTGATTTTTGGGGTTAGTTGTGAATCGGGAAAGGGGTAAAATTGGGAGGTAAGTACCTCTTTTGCAAATTTTTATTTTTTAGCTTTTTTTTCTTTTAATATGTGATTAGTAGTATAATTGAGTATTTTTTATCCCTATATTTTTCTGTACAACAAACGGTTTATAAGATATTAGCCAAAAACCGACACTTTAAAAAACCGGTTTTTCCTAAATGTCTCCGGAACTAATTAACACATTCAAAAAGCGAAAATCCCATTAGATAGGAAATAAAATTTCTCACACAAAAGTGTTGTTTGCAATTTTTTCGAATATTTTGTAATTTTCGAAATAATTCCAAAAAACTCGATTTTGTAATCCGTCCACACAGTATTAGATAGAAAATCAAATTTCTGATCGAAAAGCATTCTTGTAATTTTGTTGTAAAGTTCGTTTTCGAGTTATTGAAAACCGATTTTTTGATGTGGATGTATTCATACAATTTGCAGCGGTTTTTTTGTTTTGGAGCAAATAACTTTAAGCTGAAGTTTACAACGAAAAGGTATAATCAATTTTGAATTTAGTTATCGCAATTTTTGCGGATTTTAATTGAAGCTTAAAATGTCATTTAAGTGCAAGCGAGCTTTGCGTAGACATTTTTGAAGTAGAATTTCAGGTAGAAGTGAAGGTTTTCTCTTCGAGTGAAAATTATGGTTTTCTGTTAGGCCATTATTTTAAAATCTAGTTCATGACGTTTTCCCGCTCTAAATCTATTTAAAAAGTATCGCCTTAGTGACATACTTTTCCTGATTTTCACTATTTTGAGTTGTGTCGAGTGCCCTTTTGGAATGATATGTGAGAATCCTGCTCATATCACTGAGCTATATCGGTAACATGTACTTTACCGTTTCGGGATGATGTTCCGGTCTGTGTCTTGCCCGTAACAAAATATACTTTGTGGTAACCGTTTATTCCCCGTCACATCCCTTTAGTACATCGACGATGTCTTCTGATGATTCATCTTACAGTCCGTCTACTGCGAAAAGTACCAAACTAAAAACCAAACCTGCTACTAATGTTTCGATAATCCTATCACATAAACCGACCTTTACTCCAAACTATCCAATCTTGCTTACAGATATCCACAATATGCAAATAATTCAACTCTCACACATCCTTCGCCAATTCCGTAATTACTCTCCAACTTCTACTGGCGGAACTAAAGTATGGCAGTATCAGTTTGGTGATGACGCACACTTGACTCCACAATCAGCTTTCAACACTAAAACCCTTACTTTTATCCGACGTGATTGCTAAGGTTGACAAATATGTATTTTTAGAAAAAACCCGGGATCTATTTACCTACGGAGTGATTATGTGTAAGACTGCAAACACTCTCTTTATTTATTTGAATTTTAACACATTCCTACATGACCATGAGTTAGCTTATCACCAACGGTATCTATATGTTTGGTTGACATTGCATTCGCGAGACCCTTCTTACACATCTCAACTTTTTTCCGAAATACTATTAGATTGCTGTACATGTACAACACCTTATGTTTGTGTTGCTACTGCGGTGCTCTCTACTTCTCTCATGTCCTCTTTCTACTATGATCCTCTCCACAAACCACTTTTTAACAACCTTTTGAGCCACATTCCTAGCTTTACAACCGCTAAATCCTAAAAAGATTCCGCACCACTACTTGTTCCCAACTTGAATTCATTTCCATTAATCTGCGAGAATAATAAATTTACACAACCGAATATGTGGAACTCTAACCAACTCAACTTAAGCAATCATTTCCTGACAATTCAATGCCACCTTGATAAAAGGGTTGGTGAGTACATGGCTCATTTTTTTTTAAACCTGGCTCCCAAGACCGAATATAAACAACAAAAACAAACAACGATGAGTACAAACTACTGATAAACTGAAAGAAGTCTTGGGTCACATTTAATGCAATGACCAAACGTAAATTAACATTAAAATCTTGCCTAACTGATCCTCATGGTAATACAATTTGTAGCTTCTAGGGTGTCCAATCATGGCAATGTTTACCAAGAGTAACTAACAAAAATCTAAACGCTAATGGGCATCTACCATTGAGGTAGGAAGGGAGGGGAGACGACATGCGATCGCGAAAAGCGTCCAAGAGTCGGCCATATTTTTAGCAGATTTACGTCGTTTGTGTTGTGTAAAGTGTAAGTGACATTATTTGAATTTTATAAATTATTATGATGGATTGTTGTGCTCTGCGTAGGATGTTACAGGGCTGTACGCCATGATTTAAAAAACACATTGTTTTCATTTATCACTGTTACATTATTAATTTTAATTTGACCTTACCCAGGTATCAGCCATGTTGATAGCAGATTTAGTCCCACCTACCACGGACGTTTTTGTGTCGGATGAAGTGGTATTATATCGTCTCCCCTCCCTTCCTACCTCAATGACATCTACAGAATGAAGAATTTGAATATGTGTATGATGATTATAGTAGTATAATGGATATAGTTGTTGAACTAAATTTTTGTGGTGATCCTGGACGCATAAAAAAGTCTGCCTTGGTTCTTGGCACTCTATTCACTCTTGAGCCAAACTAACTTCATCCAGTAGTCTGAATGTAGTAAAACTTTGATGACTTCGAACCCCTCTAATGGGGAGTCAACAAAAGTACCTCTGCTAGTTGCTAAAGTATTCTCATTTCAAAACGTTTGCACAGAATCAATAGCCGTTATTGTAGAGTAAATTTTCTTTTGGAAGAATACTTCGAGAAGGGTAACGTATTTTAACTTGTGTGTAATGACGCTGGTTTGAGAAAGGTGTTATCTCAAACCATAACATCACATACATCAATTTGTGCTCAACTTTAGTGATAGGGTAGTGCTGGTTCTATTCGTGCTATATATCTATTAGAAGGTAAAGTTGCGGTGGCCAAAGAATTAACGTTAAGTGTAAACGAATTTTATTGGTGTTTACCATTAATATCGTTATGGAACTCTTATTAGCATTTATTAAGTTGGGCTCACGGCATTTCCATACATGGATCCGATTTGTAGAGATAACCATTTTAACAATAGTCGTGATACCATATGTATGGACCAGTTTAAGTAATATAATAGTAGTGTGCTCTCAAATTTAAAGTAATACAATTAAAGTTATACAGTATAAGGAGCTTCTAGATATCTGAGTTTTCGCTAATTCTATTACCGACAGTGCGGGTAATATGGGAGTCATCCTAAGATTGCGTTGGCAGATGAAATTCCCTATATTGTGCTTTATCAGTGTATGTTAGAACGAGAATCGTAATGAACTGTAAAATATGTCGTGAAAGTGGCATGATAGTAAAATATAGTATTCAATGGAACCTGAACTTTAATAGGACCACATTTTGAATATTGTCGGTTAACGAAGATTTAAGTACCAACATTGACCTTTTTTATTACTTGTATTTCTACCTCCCCGTTACTAGTGGATATAGTATTTAGTGTTAATACCTTATCTGTTTTAAGATATTTAATTAAGATCACTAATTTAGATTTTAGCGTTCTTTGCTTTATGCATTGACAACAGAACTAAGCTTCATTTTTACAGATGCTAAAGATTTTGGGTTATTACGCTTTCGACTTTATGTTTTCTAGTAATATTTTTTAAATAGGTGAAGCGTTATTAGACCTGTTGTATGATTATTAAACTATTATAGTTAAATTTCAAGCAATTAAATTTTTCATTTCATTTAAAATCCTTACAAAAAAGTTACGTTTTGTTATGTTCGAATGTACGAAGGTTGTTTCATGCGTATCCTATCGCTATATTTTTTTTACCGGAAGTTGCGTACAGAAAATAAAGATTCTTCTTAACTACCCATTAACAGTTATTCTGGTTTGTTTGGTTTAAGTAAATGAAAAAAAGTACAAGTGTCAAAATAGTTCTGTATCTTAAACTGAGAGATTTTGAAAATATGAATGACAGTAACCTCAAACTAAACTAAACTAAATATAACCTCAAAATTGAAATTTGACGTTTAATGTTTATGAGTGGAAAGAAAGACAGGGCCGCTCTTATGAAACATGTCGTTAGTAACCATTTGCCGCAACATATGATAGTACACCAATACTAAACATAACATAATTGTACTACTGTTACCCATAATTGTTAATAACAATTTGTAAAATAAGCTAAATCATTTTTCAATTTGTTTTTTTGTCAAATGTCAATTTTTGAGGTTACATTTAGTATGGGCAAATGTTACTAACGACATTAACCATAGGAGCGGCTGTGTCAATGATTATTATTTATATGATTGTACTTTAGGAGTATAAATTAAACAAATGTATTATTCTGAGTAGTGGCTCGACATAAATTATACTGTCTCGTTTGTTTGACGTAATAGCCACCACTTTACCTCTACCCTACACTGTGTGATTTCAATGCCGTTCATAAACATTCTCTATTGTAGTAGTAAATTAGGACTAAGGCTGTGATCTCCAGTTGTATTGATGACCACAGGCAGCACTATTGCAAGAATTTATACAAATGTAATTCGGAATACACAATTCAGTAATTAGGAAATCCATACTCTCCGGTTAACACGTTGTTTACGAAATCCAATCAAATGAGAAAATGAATGAACCAGTCAATAAAAGTTTGTAGATTGATTTATAAACAGTGATTTAAAAGTGAGATTATACTGTTATATATGACGTATTCTCAAATATCACAGAACATGGTGAACGGAAGGCTGTAATGTGTTTAACAAGAAAGTAATTTTTTTTTCAATAACATCATACATAGTATATTACAATAAATTTGTTGCACATTACGTAAAGTAAAAAATAATTACTACTAAATATAAAAAATTGTGTAATACATGCATAAGGTTCACAACACAATTGATTGTAATGACTGCCAATTCGGGTAGTTTAAATATGTGTGCAATCATTGCCAATTTGCTAAATAGTATGGGTATATTATTTACGAATATTTACAGGTAGACTTATTAAACTAATCGGGTTGCCAACCAAACTCGCTGAAGAAGGCCGTGGACTTTAGTAAGATGTAAAATGTCTAAAATATTTCTTCAAAATCTCAGATAAAATTGAAAATCGGTAATATATTTCATAAGGCGCCACTGCTATCAGAATTGCTCGGTAAAATGTTTTGGGCAAGATGTTACAATTCGTAAATGGTCGTACGGAACAGGATATGTGCCCACTTGGTAAGTTACTAACACAAAATTCGTAACACTCACTTTAAATTTTAGAGGGTACACTAATATTTGTTTTGAATAAGCTCATTAAATTTATTTGAGTTAAATAAATTTAGTAAACATAGAAGTTTAAAAAGTTGTTTGCATGAATAAATAAATTCTGTGAAATGCAATCACTTGTTTCTTTTTGCCCTCTTATGTTCTACACAAGCGCTTACGAATTTTAAACTGGGTTAGGATTAATGACCAGGCAAACATTAATTAACTTCTAAGAAAGTGCAACCGTGAGCCGACTGAACATATTCATATCTTAAATAGAGCATAGCAAATAGAGTAACTGCACCACTATTCAAGTCTTTAAACGTCAAATTCTTTTTATAAAACACTACTTCGCCTCGCATGAAATATTTAATTTTTTATTAGTTAAACTAATCTCTTTATAATATTTATCAAATAATTTATATAATACGGAACTGACGTAATGATGTATCAGTTTTGAGCGATCATCCACCTTAATGAGAACCTAATTACAACGTAAATCAACTAATGAACTTCGAATGCAGAATTGTACTGTGACAATCAAAAAATAAATAAAAATAAAGATTCAAATGAATTTAGAGAAGAAGGTTGTCAAAATTTCACTTACTGCAAGCTGCTCGAATATATATATATATATATATATATATATATATATATATATATATATATATATATATATATATATATATATATATATATATATATATATCAACGACGTTAAAACAAAAACCTAACAGTTTATCTAACCATGCTTTACGTACCTTATTATCTAAACACAAAATGTGGTGAAATTTACCCAAGCAAAAAACACCTGAAGCAACAATTGTTAATAAATAACAATTTCTTATGTATCTGGGAAACCTTAAATCAGTAATATGTTTATTTTAAATAACCAGTAATAAAAAAATGTAGAAACTTTCACTTAATCCGTAAAAAATTTATTTATCGAACTCTAATCTGAATGAAGGCGTTACTTTACGGCTTATGTGCCAATATTTGTCATTTTTTCTTCACAAAACCGATCGCACGCGTTAGAGTTCCCTTGATTTTTGTCTTTTACAAATTTTAAATTTAAAGGAACTCCTTAGTTAAATATTATCATTCTAGGTGTAATAACAATCGTTAGTGATATTACAAGACACGTTAAAAGTATCAATTGCGTAACATTAGTTACGGATTGTAAACTATAATTGAAAAAATGATCGTGCCCAAATACTCATTTATGTGACTAGAATTCGTTGTTACGTATACGACAAGGTCGCTTAATGAGCTGTAATCTCCTGCCAAATAGCTTGTCAAAAGTTTATGTCTTAAATTATTTCCGTGTAATTCAGGAACCGAACGTACTTTGCTTATACCCGAAGCATTTAACCTGAATAACATCATTTCATAAACACTTGTCAGGTATGGATTTACTTTAAACTAATGAAAACAACTTAAAATTTGTCAATATATCAGGACTATACGAGGAGTGTTCAATAGTAGTGAGACACATCTGGCTAGACGGCGTAGATATCGTTGAACAGAAACACTAGGATATACTGTAACTTTTTAGAGGCATAATCTCCAAATTTTGTGCCAGTCTGTGAAATAGTATGCATTTGACAGGTATAAAATAAAACAAGTTCGTGTTTCTTTGTAAATACGATAAAATGCAATTTTCGTTTGTTAATCAACAATTATTTTTTGCGTAGAAGAAGCTAAAGAAAAATTGCGAAAATATTACTCAGAATCTACCCCATCCCATAGAATGGTTTCTAAGTGGTTTCAATTATTTAAAACTGATCATATAAGCACCGATGGTGGTGAACGGCCCTGGGTCTTCACAAACGTTCACTACTGAGGAAATCCTCGAAAAGGTTCGTGACATGGCAAGAGCAGATCGACATGTGACAGTAGGCGACATGGTTAACTTTACCTAGAGCGCAGAATCTGCAATACTAAATAGTTTAACTAAATTTGAATATTGTTTTCTAACAGAAAAATTTACTCAGATTTTCCACCGTATTACCATCAATAAAATCTAAAGGACAGAAGCTCTTAAGATAAGTAAGGTTATTAAAGCAATAATTAATAGGCAAGGAAGCTAAAGTAATTAAGTAATGATCAGATTGCAGCCAGAAAAACATATTATACCTAAAGTATTAAATTAGGGGTTCAACCTGTAAGAGGTTACGACAACATAAATAACGCTGTACGATATTAATATAAAATAACACGTGAACTGTACGTAAGACTCCCTGTATTTTAAAATATTAAACAAAGAAATAAGAGTAAATAATCGTGGCACATGGGTTTCTACCAATTCATAAAGAGGTTTAGCAAAAGCAGTTTTTTTTCATATAGCAATGTAATATGTATTTAGTCACCGAATAGAATAACAGTTACAGATTCAACTACAATAGCTGGTAAACATAATTGACTTGGTAAGCGGTCGATGGAATACATGTAATTTTTTACTAACCTGTGTTAAGGTTTTTGCGGATAAGCGAAGCCAGTCACGTGTGGCAAAAACTGGTGTAGAATGTTTTTTTTTAAATTAATGTATTTGGATATCGTAAATAGGATTTCGAAAAACTGTAGCCTTTCCCTAAATATTATTTTGTTTTGTTATTGAGGTTTCGTTAAATGGAAATAAATGTTTAGGAATTAAACTATTTTATTACTGTAAAGCACTTTATGAAACGTAATATTACATGTTTCTTTGGAGGAACTGCTTTGTAAGAGTTTCCGCCTTCTAAGCTTATTCTGCTCAATGTTCTGATTATCCTAACGTAGTTAAGTGGTTCTGCGTACTTCGTAATCTACCAGTTCGTTTTTAGACAAACGGTTTAATGAAGAAATTTATGCCTTTAAAATAATTCAATATATTTTCAACAAGATGGATGTCCAGCTCACTGTCCTCTGAGTGTTCCCGATTGGTTAAACGAAAGGTTTGGCGAACAATGGATTGGGACAAATGGGCCAATTTTGTGGCCTAAAGGTGATGATTTAACTGTCATGGATTTTTATTTGTGGGGCCCGCTGGAACAATTATTCTACTCGGAACCACTAAATAATAATATAGATCTGTTGAAAGACTGAATTGTTCATGCAGCGCGGTGTATATCTTTAGAAGAAATTTGAAAAAGCTATAAAGAGTTACGCGCTTGTATTGCAATGTACGTTAATTTAGTAGGTGCTTTGTTTGAATAAATTGTTTTGCATGAATGTAAATACAATTTAAAATAAAGCATTTTGTTTTAGGGATTATAAACAATAAGTAGACGTGATTTCATAAAAGCAAGCCGATATTTCTGAAATTTTGCATGGGGCGATGATTTTACGTTCTGAATAACTTTTCTTAATGACGTTTTGCCGTAGTTAGTACATAACAGCTACTGTACTCGAAACGCCAAGGTGGGCTTGATTTGAAATAATCGACAATATAATTAAAATTACTTTCAAGCCAAGCAGGACTTAATTCCCAAATATGAAATTCAAATTAAAATTTTTTTTGTCAATCAAGCCTCTTTGTAACTCCACCCGTGGACATACGGGATATATGTAATATGTATATTTATATATATATATGGTCTACTTACTGAAGATATTTTCATGGCGGTGTCCCTTCCGGTTATACCGAAAGTCGGTACCAACTTTGTTATTTTAAATACAATGCCCCAATTTTTATTTTATTTTCGGTTTCCGCATAAAATTTTACGTCTTCTACTACCAGGTTTGGCGTACCTATCTCTTACCATTATTAAGAAAAAAAATAATTTCTGGCGTTAGCAACGAAAATTTTAATCTACTGAAAAATTAATATTTCATGAAACATAAAAGGCAGATAAGCGAAGCTTGTACAATGGTTAGACATGATATTGGACTATGTTTTCAGTATTAGACATTTTTGAAATTTATTTCTAAGGGAGGTCCGGGAGTAACGGTAGTTAAGAAAATTGAATTGGTAGTAGAAGACGTAAACTTTTATGCGGAAACCGAAAATAAAATAAAAATTGGGGCACTGTATTTAAAATAACAAAGTTGGTATCGACTTTATATCAGAAGTGACACCGCCATGAAAATATTTCCTGTAAGTAGACCATGTTCATTTATATAAAGTTGCAAGTTTTCAGCTGAATCGGTTTTTCCGTTCTCATTATTCGTGTAACTTGCTATCGTCGAGACACACCGTGTATGTATGTATGTATGTATTGTATGTATGTGTATGTATGTATGTATGTATGTATGTATGTGTATGTATGT
>JARFJB010001000.1:1167500-1392500 GCA_036346205.1 Vesta saturnalis | reverse complement strand
CATATCGTTAAGGTTGCACACACGACAAGTACATAACTGATTGTTTAATGATAATTGATATCAGCAAATTTTAAATAGTGATCCATACATATAAATATCGAGCACTCGTCTAGTCAATGAGAGGACATGGGTTCGAATCCCATTCGGGGGAATCTTTTTATTTATACTAAACAATTTTCAATTTTATATAATAGAAGATTCCTATTGTCTGTTGTTCCCAATCCATTAAGAGGGCCATTTCAACGGGATTAGTTAATTAATAATTATAATGCAAATGTATTTTTCTCTATTATTATTATTATTTTAGACACATGTATGTTTTGAAACAGGTGTACAGCGCTTGTGAGTATAAAGTTAAACATGCACATTTAATTGACTTTCTTCGGTTAAAAGACGTTTTGTTCTTTCATTGTTCTGATAAGTGACACTTCCGGTTATTTGAAATCGTTCCATTACCTTCTCAAACGTCCTTCTATTAATCAGGTTTTCGTCGGTTCGGATATCTCTCGTGATATATCCTCGTCGCTAATAAGCAGTTTTTGTCGCTAGCTTCTAGTACAAGAACCATATCCACCAATTCGGCACTTGAGACATTCATTTTTAATAATTTGTGAATAAATTACACACTAAATCACTTTAATTGTTAATACAATAGAAAAAATACTGACCTGACGTTTTAATTAAAATGAAAAACGACAATATTGAAAAACATTATGTTTTTTGCTGGAGTTTAATTAAATATTGAAATACCATAAAAGTTAGTAAAGATAGGCACCGGAAGACCTTCACAAAAGTTAGAGTGGGTTAAATTCCCTACAAACCCAAGTAATAAAATGCAGGGTGCTCCATTTAAAAAACTTTCGAAAGTTAGGTTTAAAGTTCGCAATGTTGCCATGGCCATATAAAACACACTGTAGAAAAAGATAAATCTGTGTTATCTTAGGGGACCTCGGTCATTATTCCTCTTCCGTTTTGTTTCCAGTTATTGTAAGTTAAAAAATATTACAAATTTCAGTCACCCATGTTTTTTCACAAATTTAAGGAATTTTTCAATTTAATTGGCAACGTCTAAAAAACATGCTATACAAATTTCGGTGCTACATACAGAATGTTAGGGTGAATTAAAATGTGTGACAATATACAGGGTGTCCCATTTAAAAAATATAACATTTTTACCGCACCGCCTTTTTGGAGTACCTTGTATCCTCGAAAATAATTTTAGAAGATGAATCTTTTATCCCTAATAACTCTTGAAATTTTTTGTTCGCTATCTTTGATGGTACAAGAGATATTGAGCTTTGTCTGTTTGGACACCCTGTATATTCATTTCGAACTTAAACAGCCTTGCAGTGACGAAGAAATTTTTTTGTGTTGTGACGATAGCTTTAAGTATTGTTTTTTAATTAAATTTTAACTATTATTGGAATTAAAATTTTAATAATTTTGAATTTCATTGACAGGGTTCACGTAAGGTTAGAATTATTTGAGATTGACGACATTTATAGTTAGTCACACAGCATGCTTACGTTATCTGATTATTGCGTGCAGTTATTTTGAAGCTTTTTATAGATATAGCACCGCTCCTTAAGTGCATCTGAATTACTTAGTTAATGTTACGAATGATAAGCTAGTTTTTGTTTGTTTTTGAACATTGGTGCTGAGTACAAGTGTGTATTTGTGTGCTAATATAGCACCGGTCCAGAAGCCCATCTTCTGAATTAGTTGGTTAATGTTACGAATGATAAGCTAGTTTCTGTTTGTTTTTGAACATTGGTACTGAGTACAAGTGTGTATTTGTGTGTTAATTATTGACTTTAAACAAACTGGCGCCCTTTAATTTATGACTTTTGCTGATTTGATTTATGATATTCTATTCACTCTACGCGTAGAACAACATTCACCCTACCTCCTTCCACTGAGCTATCACCCATTTCTATCTTAGTAAAATCTTCAGGTGCTTTCATGATATACAATTTTTATTCATAATTGAACGTAATTTATATTCCTTTATTGGAAACTAAAAGTTACTGCGGAAAAAAAATTGGCATGTGTATGGCTAACCAGGACAGTGGTAGCGGCAATATCTGATATATCCTGTATATTAGAACATATTAATATTCGGACAGACAGTTATTGATACGTTGATTTTTAAATTCACTTAGTGCAAATAGTTATTTGAAATTTATGGTGTGTTAGGAAGAAAATGTACTCGTGCCAATTGTGTTAATATTTATCTCTAAATTCAGATTTATGTTTGTTTCAATTGAATTCAATAAAAAGAATAGTTTTCTAACAACTTTAAGCTTTTGTTGTCATTACATTAACGCAATCTGCTTTGAACTATGTTAGCTGACATTTCCTACAACAGTTAACAACAATTAACCTTTAAACTTCGAACATTGTTATTTTAGAATTAAATCCCTATACGTGTTTAATTGGAATCGATAAACCTTTATCTGAAAGAATAGCAACCCTTAGGGCACGCGACAGCGAAACACTGTAGACTTTACTAATCTTCAGGGAAATGCGAAATAGCGTACGTGATATTATTTTTCGAGCAGCTTGGCGCAATTCTAATCTTAAGAGGGATTGAGGTAATTTTCCAATTAACACGTTCTTACATTGTAGGTATCTATTATACGTTTCATAAATTAGGTGTCAATTCGTGATTTTTTAACTATAGCAATACTAAAACTTGCCGATGAATTTTCCAGTCCTTTTACTTTACAGTAATCTAAATTACCAGCAACCTGGAAGACAAATAACTGAAGTTTATATACGTTACTTCTCTTAAAGTTCATTATATTCCAATTTAATGAGATTTCATCCCGACTTCTCAACTTGTACTAATTAATTCGTTCTATTAGCGAAATGATTTAAGACTTTACAAGTGGGGGTGCTTGATAATATTAAAATAAAATTTAACTTCTCTTGGGCATTATTACTATGGTTAATTTTATGTCTAATACATTTTATGAGATATTAACTGCTTAAATCGTAAAACTTTCAAGTTCTACTTATAAAGTTTAAATTTATTACAATAATTAATATGTGATAAAATCTCAGTGTTTTCAAGTAAGAACTAATCAAAAAATTTCTAAATAAAACTTTTGCTCTTTTCTTAAAGTAACCCTTATTTCCTTTGGGGTTAAGTTTTGCTATACACACATGTTATGGGTTTTATATTACTGGTGATTTACGTTTCACAAATACGATATCATAACTATTTAAGCCTTGCTGGACATATTTTAAAGCCAAATTTAATTAACCGATATTATTAAATTCATATTAACATTTATTGTAATTTAAAAAATTGCGATGATTATTTATTGACATTTTTGACGTGTATACGTCTGAACCAATCCTGAGAGTATTATATTTTATTATGTGTTGCGTGGTAAATTCGCACTAGCCGTTGAGTATGCTTATTGCCGGCTGCACTCGCATAAGGTTGTGCGCGTTCGTAGTGAGACGTAAAGTAGCTGAAGTAATACTTCAAAAAGATTACACTTATACAGTAAAACACAAGGTTTGTAGTAACAAAGTAATTGACACTCAATGCTTAAAGAAACTTTAAAAACTTAAAGGTTTAAAACTATTAAAAACAACCCTAGATAATGTTTGCAAAAGATAATAATATTTGATAAAGTGCAAATACTGCCAATCGCTTTGTGGCGTCCTTTTTAAAATATTTGTTTTAGACCTCAAAAGTAATTTCAAATTTGCATAAACACGGTCATTCGATTTAATTAAATTCAAAATAAGAGACTGTCGTTAATTGAATTTAGAAAAAAATAACAGTTCATTAAAGTCAGTAGTAAAACTTGCCGCTAATCTAAATTTGTACCCTTGGGCGTAATGTTAGACACCCCGGCTGATCACAGATATTAAGATAAATGCCGACTTGGGTAGATTAATAACGCTAGCTAATGATTGCAAGAAGTGATAATTTTCGATAAAGTGGAAACACTTCCAATTGGTTTATTTATTCAGTATAAAAAAAACAATCGTTAACTTAATATGGAAAACAGTAAAAATGCATTAAAGTCTGTAGTAAAAGTCACTAGCGCCACTAATATATACTTGTCGGTAACGTGTTCTTGGGCTTTGCGTTAGAAATCCTCTCTGAGCACTAAAATAAAGATATCGGCCCTCTTCGATGATAAATAACGAGTTTAACAAAAACATTTTTTAATTATTTTCACTTTATAAAGTACGTTAAAATATGACATAGCTAAACAAAAAAATGTTTGAAGGAATTTTGAAAACTTAACGGTTAAATCTAGTAGAAACGCTAGCGAATGTTTGCATTAGGTAATAATATTTGATAAAGTTTAGTTGCTTTTTGACTTTTTAAAATATTCGGTTAAAATTTTAAATGTGCATAACTATGCCTATTCAATTTAAGTATATAAATAATAATATAGAAATTATCGTTAATTATATGTGGAAAAAGTTCATCAAAAATATTATCAACGTTCCTTACACCCCCTATCAATAAATACGTAGCAAATATTGTCTTATTCACCTCGTACACTATGTACACATTCTTGATTACTCACTGCACAATAAAAAGAAACTAAGAAACATAGACTTAGTTTCAAAACTCTACTATTAATGTTTAAACTGATTTTTGAAATTGATAAATGCTTGTCTATAACTTATTAATTAAAATGTATGAAACAAGCTTTACTTTCATGTGATCAAAGTCAACGTGATTTTACTGACCTACTTTCTAGAAGTCTTTTAAAAACATACAAAACGTTTATCTCTAGCAATAATGAACGCAAAACAATTCAAAGGAAGTACATTTTGTGGACAACTCGTCTAAATGGTTACTCGAGTGGTCCAATACTCAAACACAAGCAAGTGCATCTTTAAAATTTACAATTACTCTCGTAACTAACACACAAATATAGCTGTAAATACTCAACTACCATTTAGATTGAACACTGAAGTGAATTACGTTAAATGGCTTATTGCAATAGAAAAATCTTTGGCCACGTTTAAATAAATATATGTGATATGCTTTTTAAATAAATACCATTTTGAAATTCCACCACTGCAGCGCATGCGATCCGTGTCCCAGGCATGCGCATTGTGTACCTATATCTGTTGAAAATCCAGAGACGCCATTATGGCAACAATCGTTTGTGTTTGCAGTTGTTTTTCTGTATTTAAAATACCTTTCTTGATTGAGAACCCCGTTGACTGTGAAATATGCGCTGTTATTCGTTTTCTTAGTGCTAAAGGCGTGAAAGCAGTTGAAATTCACATCAGATTTGTGAAGTGTACGGACAAAACGTTATGCGTGTATAAATATCCTCATTCAATTTAATTAAATTCAAAATAAAAAGTTATCGTTAACTGAATATGGATAAAAGTAAAAGTTCGTCAAATTTTGTAGTAAAAGTCACTAGCGCCACTAATATAGACTTATCGGTAACGTGTCCTTGGTCTTTGCGTTAGAGACCCTCTCTGATTACTAAAATAAAGATAGTGGACCTCTTCGGTGTGAAATGACAAGTTTGACACAAATATTTTTAAGAGTTATTTTCACCTTATAAAGTACGTTAAAATATGATATGGCTAAACAAAAAAATACCGTTTTGAAATTCCACCACAGCAGCATATGTCTGTTTTCCACGCATGCGCATTGTGTACCTATATCTGTTGGCAAGCCACAGACGCCAATATGGCAACAATCGATTGTGTTTGCATTTGTTTTTGTGTATTTATAATACCTCCGCTGATTGAGAACCCGCTAACTGTGAAATATGCGCTGTTGTTAGTTCTTAGTGCTAAAGATTTCAAAGCAATTGAAATTCAGTGTCAGATTTGTGAAGTGTACATTATGAGTGATGGATCGGTACGCAAATGGGTAAGAGTTTTTAAAAATGGTCGAAAGAATTTCCAGTAATCACTGAGCGGAGAGAGGCAACGAAAAAGTGAAACCCACGTGTTCTTGCATCTGGAGAAGCATCTTGGAGGTTAGCTCCACGATGACTACGATAACGTTAAAACGACCGTGTGCCAGCGGCTGCCAAATCACTTGGCAAACTTCTATGAACAAAATATTGGTGACAACTATGCAGAAAAGTAGTTAAAGTTTGGGCCTCCATATAAAAATAAAATTGTTACAAGAAGTTTTCTCGATTTTTATATATCAAAACTATACCTTCGATACGCCTCGTTTCTCTCTCTCTCTCTCTCTCTCTCTCTCTCTCTCTCATATATATATATATATATATATATATATATATATATATATACACACATATACAGGGTGTCCCAACGATTTGGGGATGGAAGATTACGCCTATACTGTTGATTTAAAAAAATCTTATAACAGATTATTGTAGTCAACAACGAGGAGCATCTTGTAAAAATATTTTTGTACATACAGGATGACCCATTTTCGAGCACTACATTAAACTTGTGTTTTTTAATGCGACAACCTATATGTTTACATATATTTGAATTCTTTGTTAAATGCTGAGCAAGATGATATAAGGTATTATGGGTCTACGACTGACGGTTCCTAAGTTATTGACATTTTTATTTAAAAAAATGAGTTAATTTAGTACGCTCCTGTTCAGCCAACTTGAAAGATATCGCAGTGAAATTTTGGTATTTGTTTTTCCAATATGTCTAGTTTTAACTTCTACATTCAGATTGCAGACTGTTTTCTCTATATGTACAGGGTGGTCCATTTTGCTCAATTTTATTTTTTCTCATTTTTTTAAATGACACTGTATTTTATTGCTGGTTTGAATAGCATTTTTAACGAAATTTCAATAGATACTTAGTTTGTACTACCTATTCCTAAGTGTTTTTGAATTATTTAGCGATAAAGTTGAAAATTGTGAAACTTTGTTACTTTTTTACCTTCAAATCTACATTTGTTTTTCACTATCGGCAAATCGACCTATTAGGTCATTTTACAATGTTTGGCCCCACCGCATTACCATAATCGAGTACATCGGTTTTTAGAAAATTGGCGCGAACATCACTGCATAGGTCACGGTGGTCCTATTGCATGGCCAACGAGATTACCCGATCTTACTCCCATAAACTTTTTTTTCTGTGGGGATATATGAAATAGGCGGTTTATTGGAATTTGCCTACTACACCGGCCAATATGAAACGTCGAATTAGTGACGTCTCTCAAACTATTCGAAGAAGTACCCTTCAAATTGTCAAAGCAACCTTTACTAGGCGGTTGGCATTGGGCATTGCTGGATATGGAAACATTTTTGAACATTTGGTATAAAATTTGTAATTCATTTTGTTCTTTAATTCCATTTTAAAGTTCATAGTTATCTGTTCTGCGAGTAAATAATTATTAAGCGTTAATCTTTTATAGTCCAAAATGTTGTATTGTGTCACAAAACCTTGAGATTCACAGTTCTATTGCAATTGGCATTATTTCATTTTCTGTGAATTACCACATTGTCATAATCTTTTTATAGGCACCATTGTGACAAACTCAAAATAATTCAGAAACACCTAGGAATAGGTAGTGAAAAGTGAGTATCTATTGAAAACTTGTAAAAAAATCTTTTCAAATATGTAATAAAATACAGGGTGTGCCATTTAAAAAAAATGAGAAAAATAACATTGATCAAAATAGACCACACTGTATGTGAAGAGAAAAGAGTCTGCAATCTGAATGTATAAGTTAAAACAAGTCCCAAAATTTCACTCCTATATCTTTTAAGGTGCCTGAATAGGAGCCTACTTAATTGACTAATTATTTTAAATAAAAATGTCAATAACTTAAGAACCGTTAGTGCTAGACCCATAGTACCTTACATGATTTTGCTCAACATTTTCGAGAAATACTCTAAACTTTTGTTTTTTAATGGAACACCCTGTATATTTACATATATTTGAATTCTCTATTGAGCAAAATGATATAAGGTACTAGTATTGTTTCTATGCTATTTTATTTAAAAATTAATACCTGTCCAGCCTGAAATAAGAATTTTATATGTCTATTTTAATACATTCAGATAACCTTTCTCTACATACAGTGTTTCTAATTTTTTCATAAAGATTATCATTTTATACATTTATGTTTCTGAATTAGTTTAAATTGTAAAATTTGTTACTAATTTGTCACTATAAAAGATTAAGACAATGTGATAATCAGAAAATGAAACAATGCTAATTCATAGAACTGTGATCGTTTTAAATAGGTTTCATATTTGCCATAGAAAGACTATTATTAAAATTGCTTTTCTTTTAGTTTCACTTTGTAGGTTGCAATCTGTGTTGTGTCATAAAGCCTGTCGGTGAACTGAACGGGTATCATTAACAGGAGGATTGTCAATATATGGTTCTATTGTGCTTGAAACCGCCTTAATGCTTTGCTGTCTCGTACTTATTGTACGTGACAAAGAAAGATGGATATATTATGAATAATGCCTCTATTTCTGCCGAACAAAAGCGTTTGCAACTTTCACACATAATGACAAGGCAATAAGAATCAGATGCAGGTAGAATAGAAATTCAATAGGTATAATAAAATGCCAGTGGTTCTCAACACTGCTTTAACATTACATTTAAAATTTATGGAAGAATGCAAGTTTTATAATAAACATTTATAAAAGCCATTCATAATAATGAATATTCGATTAAGTATAGGTATTTCAATTTACATTTAGAAAGTTCATTGTATACCTAAGTATGGTAATGACGTTTTAGTGTACTCAATTACAAAAGAATCCAAATAAATATGCAATACTGTAACAATAAGTAATTAATAATAGATTATTATACCATTTAGTAGGTACATATAGGTATAAATAAAACAACTGCAATATCTATATTATCATTATTCTTTGAGTAAGCGTTTATATAAACTAACCATTAATATAATGCCGAAAAGTTGAGTAAAGAAATTGAAATTAGTTTTAAATACAGTCGATTATTTTAAAGAAGAAATTACTTATAGGTAATTAGTAATCGATTATTATTTTATTATAAAAAGTTGCATTTCTTCCATAAATTTTAAATGTAATGTTAAAGCAGTGTTGAGAACCACTGGCATTTTATTATACCTATTGAATTTCTATTCTACCTGCATCTGATTCTTATTGCCTTGTCATTATGTGTGAAAGTTGCAAACGCTTTTGTTCGGCAGAAATAGAGGCATTATTCATAATATATCCATCTTTCTTTGTCACGTACAATAAGTACGAGACAGCAAAGCATTAAGGCGGTTTCAAGCACAATAGAACCATATATTGACAATCCTCCTTGTTAATCCGATACCCGTTCAGTTCTACCGGACAGGCTATATAGGTTTTGTGATTCAAAACAACAAACAGCATTCTGTCTGTAATACAATTAGTGTGGAGGGGTGGCAGTAGGCGTAAATCTGGATAAAGCACATGAGTAATGTGTATGTACCAGACAATGATTATTAAAAGCAGTTTCCCTTTTAGCATCAGTTGTATGGATTTATAACCTTTTGTAAAACTAAAGTGAATTCAAAACTACCATATTCCACAATGAGTCTAGTGAGCACTAATACTTGATGCTAATTCAGTTTTGAATTAATAAAATAACTTAATGGTGTTAACATAACGGATAAATGCAAAATCTACAGTTACCTATTATTAAAAATAAACGGACACAACAAAAATAATTTACATGTGGTGGCATAAAGAAGTATGTACTCATTCTGGGAGATTGAGAGTTTCGCCCGCGTAATAACAAATACGGTAGCGCAACAAGTGGACACAAAAGAATGGCGTTATAATGCACCTTTACTTGTTTAATAATTAATCAAGTAATTTATGAGTTTTATATGCATTTATTGGTTTTCTAATTTAGTGTCGCTAGCTCAAAGTCGATTAGTTGTGGATATTTTGTCATTGGAAAATTACTACTTTAAATAATTTGTGGTTATTCAGTACATTAAAATAATACAAATCTAGTAAAACATGAAATAACCTTCTATAATAAATAATAATGTTGTGTAATCACATATATCAGGTGCCTACGTCTGTGGACGCTCCATAAAGCTCGGTTTTGCTGCCGTGGAGGTTGTATCAGTGGGTCTATCTGCATATAAGCGAACATACAGTCACTGTGGCCTTTCCTTTCCTTTTCACTGGCAGAAATAATGATCGTCGAATAGGTAAACTCAGTAACATTGACATAAAAAAAAGGAAAGGGCTACGTATTTCATTCCCTCCCCAAGGGGGAGGGCGGGCTGCTCGAGCTTTCCGAGCTCCTTCAGCCACAATCCTGGATTCCCAGCATACATACATACATTACGTATATATGCATGGTGGGATTAAGGATGGGTGCGGTCAGGATAAGATCGGAAGGAACGGAGTTAGGGTTCTGAGGGAGAAAATACTACCCCAGCATTCGCCTAAGCAGCCGCACATGGTGTGCATATACGCAGTGACCATGCCGCTACATGTATATGAGGAAAACCCCCTGAAAAACCTCATACAAGGTAGACGGCAACGGGGATCGAATCCACTACCTCCCGAATGCTAAACAGGTCGTGTCGCCACTGCGCTACCAGTTCGGTATGTAACATTGACAACCAAGATACCGCTCACTTCAATCGCCCTTGTTTTCTGGAAGAAGCGGATGCAGTTATTTGCGCATCATATTCACCTATGCTATGTATTGAGGGATTTATTTTTGAGCTGTAAGGTCATTTCATTTTTATCGGCGTTTTGGTGGATATTACTACCTGGTCCTGATGAAGGCAATAATACAAATAAACTCTAACAAAGTATAAAACGCGCATTTCTGGAAATAGTAGGGGTTAATAAATGAAGTCTATTTCAAACAATGGAAAAATAAAATACACTCATTTATTTGACAATGCATAACATTAATATGGGTTAATAAATATATTTTATTTTAAACAATGTTTGTATCATACTTTGTCAAATTTTTTATTTACATAAATATGAGTGAAAACCCAACTCAAATAATTTAATTAACAAAAAGAAGCAAAACATGTTTTACATCTTTACTATTGAACACAAAAATACATTGATAGAACTGTGAATAAAATAAAGAAAATTTAAACCAAATACACTACTCCATTCTTATTTCTTTATAAGATAAGATAAGAACATCATGATATTATTAAATAAGGAAACTTCACATAATAGTATATTATGCAACGATCATGTAATGATGGCCATTAATACACGAGCATGTTGTAGGATACGAAACGAGCCGCAGGCGAGTTTCGTATATAGCATGTGAGTGTATTAATGGCCATTACATGAAAGTTGCATACACTATTTTCTCTACGACCTTTAATAAACTAATAACCGAAACAAATATTTATTTTAAGAATATTACATATTATCATAAATGAAAATGAAATTTTTTATAACAATGAAAAGGAACACATTTTAATAGTAGTAACCTTTTTAAAAACACATTGATTTGTTAATCATTTTTGTAAATGTAGGTACATATTATATACAGCTCAATTCGTAAAATTTATTTGAGGGGCTGTTCTTGTACGAATGGTTGTCGAACTGGAGGCCATGTTAATGTTAATTTCGTCACTCATATTTTCGATAGAATTCAAAATTTGATTTGAAATGTTTATTTTATTCTGCACACTGTTTTCAATGTAGCTCTCAGCGACCGTCATGGGCTTCTAACCACCATGTCTTTTTAAAATAGTAATATAACCGCCGAGATCTACTAGTACGGTTGCAGACGATCTGCGAAAACAGTGTCCTGTATACAAATTTGCATTTGGGATTCCTAAATAGGTCGCAATTATAACAACTTTCAATAAATAACGCCAAATTCTAATAATAAAACGTGATAATGATGTAATTTGAATATTATAACGTAATAATGAAGTTAGGTAAAGTTCTCCCTAACACAAATCATATAACTAATTGAGATACTAACCTTTCACCACTAATTTGTGCCTTTGACTCTAGTCGGTTGATTAAATTGGGGTAGGTTCAAACAAACTGATTTGCTCAAATACCTAAAATTTGCTTAATTATTTTCCCTTCACCTAATTAGTAAAAATAATGAAATGAAAAACTCGAGCGCCAAACTATCTTTGTTATAGGAACAGTTAAACCTAGTTAATGAACAATAATAGTGTTTATGACAATAAAAGAAATATTAATGTGCAATTAAGTTTATTTATCATCTTGATGGATGATTAAAAAAATAAGAAATCTTATTACTATTCTTAAAGTATAAAAAAATCATTAAATAATTACCTTCGTAATTTTTGTACTTAAGTAACATTTTATAACCTTAGGATTCACATGAGTCGGAATTGTCAACTAGGTGAGGTCAGGATTGCATAAATGTTGGGCAATCTTTACCAGCCACACCGCCAAACTGAAACTATTCTTAAGTTTATTCATGAAAATTATTTATCCAGTAATTTTATGGCATTCGTTGAAGTTTTTGTATCAATAATTCCAATTTAAAAGGTAATCCAAATTGATACAATAAGAATGAAGAGAAAACGTGCGTAAGTAAGTAAAGCAAATTAAGTTCCATTAAAATTAAAAATTAAGTTACCTACCTCAATCCTATAATGCAAAACTTAAAAACTTTTTCTTATATTTACTACTAAATGAATGAAAGGTCTAAAACTAAAGTATAATTTAGTACAACACGAAAAAGGGTTGTTACACAATTTGCTTGCCAAATTTATTGATGCCAATGTTTTGAACTGTACATTTCCCATTGTTGTTTTTTACGAAAAAAGATGGGGTAGGACAGATGGCCGGTCGAAGATTAATATATTGTTTGCAAATTTCGTAATATTTACCGGTAATTGTTAATGTTCTTTGTATTTTTGTTTTAGTCTCGACTATATTGACGATTAATATTTCCTTTGTATCAACATTTTCGACTTTTAGATCGTGAAGTTCATGTCTACGGCATGCCCCATGATTTCGAAATCATTGCTACCTAAAATAATAATAAAGTATAAAATAAATAAATAATGTTGTGGGGATCGAATCCAGACGGCGCACGTATCATTTTGTGTTTTTTGATCGCTTCAACCGTTCAGCCAATATCAGTTTAATAATAACTAAATTAGGTATGTACTCACTCTTGAAAAAAGGAACTGATTATCAGGTGCTTCATACAAAAACCTCTTAATTTCATCAGGTGAGAAGGTTTTTGATTTTTTGCCAATAAATCCTTCGGATTTACGTTTTAACAGAGCATATAACTTATAATATTTAGATATGCCAACATTATGCTTAATGTTTAACACTGATTTTATAAGGTTTCATTTTGTGTTGTAATTCTTCAAAATACACTATTAACACATTTTCTAAGAGGGATGATATATTTTTGCTGTTTCTCCAATCCATAAATTGTCTATATAATTTTTCGTAGGTGTTCTTGGACTTGTCCGGCAGTATATTATTAACTGCATTTGTCGCTCTTTCTCTAATTTCTGAAGGTGTCAGTAAAAATTCTTCGTTTCACTCATTATTTTTATAATAATCCGATCAAAACGTAGATGTAGAGGTATTAGCTCTTAAACGATTCAAAATATCTTGATAATTGTCAAAATAACAAAGCATTGCAGCTTGTAGGATACCTGCCTACTTCGCTAAATTAATATTCTTAGTACAGGATAATTCTATTCTATTGGCTGAAAAATTTGTATCATAATGAACATCTGTATCATAATGATGCTCATTATGAAACAGATTTTAATCTTTTAATTAGTGTATTATAAAATGGGAGTAGAAAAAATGTATTTTATATTTACTTGTGACATTTCCTGTGTTTTGATTGATTGATTGATTATGCTATATCTCCTATGTGGAGAAAAGGGCACCTTGCGGTGCTTCAAAAGCCTAAATAATATTTTGATAGGGTGGCTAGCCCTACGTGCTCTCTCCCTTTAGTATTCTTACTACAAATTCCTTCCATTTTACTCCGAGTAAGTCAAGCTCTTTTTGTATTGTTCGCTTCCATGAGTGTTTCGGAAGACCTACTTTTCTCTTTCCAGCAACATTGTAGATTAATGCATGTTTTATTATACTCTGATTTGTTTTTCTAAGTGTATGTCGTATCCAGTTCCATTTACGTCTTCTTATAATTACCTCAATTGGTTCTTCATTTGCGTTTCTCCATAGGTCCTCGTTCGGAATTTTATTTGTTCAAAATATCTTCTGTATCTTCCATTTATCTACAGATGTTTGTAGTTTTTTTGTGCATTGCTTAGATTGCTTTCATGTCTCTGATCCATATAGTTTTTACATTCGTTCTAAACAACCTAAGCTTTGTTTTTGTTCTAATATTCGTCTCTGTCTATACTGGGTTTGACATGGTAAAAGCTTTCCGTGCTGCCTTTATTCTTGCATCAATGTCATTTTCAGTGCCCCCGTTAGTACTTATGCAGCCCAAATATTTAATTTCGTTTACCTCTTCGAGCTCCTTCCCATTGACTTTGACTTTTATTGTCGTTTCTGCTTTTATTCCTTTGCTTAATAGCTTGGTTTCCTTGGGGTTGATCTTGAGTCCTATTTTCCTGGCGTGTGTTTCCTTCCTGTCTTGTGGTTTTCTTTTGTTTTTTTTTTGCTTGACGTTAGGAGGTAGATCTCGTCCGTAAATTCTAAGTCTTCTAGCTTCTGGAACGTTCCCCAGTTGATGCCAGTTGTTTTATCTTCTGTATTCTTCATTATGCAGTCTACGACTATAATAAACAGGGTCGATAACAGTATGCATCCTTGTTTTGTCTCAAATGTGTGGGAGAGTGCTCCTTCATGTTCTACTTGCATTTCGAGTTATCGTAAAGTACCTTTATAAATCGTATGTATGTCTGGTATGCCAAACTGTTCTATTACTCTCCACATTGCACTTGTGCTTTTTCGAAGTCTATAAAATTTAATTCTACTTTGGCTATTTGTTCTACGATGATTCTAAGAGTTCCTATGTGGTCTATACAGGTCCTGTTTGGTCTAAAACCAGCTTGATATTCTCGTAGTTTATCATTGATCGGTGCTTTGATTCTTTCCCACATGATTCTTGTTATGATTTTACTGACCACGCTCAGTAATGTTATTGGACGCCAATTTTCGAATCGTGTTAAGTCGCCTTTTTTAGTTGGTCTAATTATTATTCCCTTCCCCCATTCTTTTGGTGTTCTCTCTTCTATCCATATTTTGTTTATCAATATATATCTCCACTGTTAATTCTGGATGACCTTTTAATAGTTCTGCTGTTATTCCAACTACATCAGTCGCTTTGTTGTTTTTCCAATGTTTTATTGCAGTTTTTATTTATTCTTTAGTAAAAGTGTTCCATTATGCCCAGTTTATCATATTCAATTTGTGTTTCGATCACTAATTCGTACTCTTCGGCTGCGATTCTATATACTTCTTCAAAGTATGTTGCCCATCCTTCTCATATATCTTTCTTTGTGCTGTATGCTTGCCCTTGTTTCCCATAAATTTTGGTTGTATTTATTTCCTTTTATAGTTCTTTTGAGATCATATAGTGTTTTCATAGGTGTTTTGTTGCTGCTTTTTTGGCTTTCTCCGCTATCTCTTCCATATACTTATCTTCCCTTGCTTTTCTTTCCTTTTTTTATTTTTCTTATTATGTTCATTCGTACTTATATGTTTTTGTTCTTGGTTTGTTGTGTTTATTATCTTCATTTTTAATTTTGTTCTTTCTTCTATTTTTTTTAGTTTCTCTTAGTATCCATGACTGATCTATTTTTTTTGTTTGTATCCTATTGTGGATTTGGCTACTTCTTTGATAGTACTTTTGTATTTGTTCCATATATCTTCGATATCCTGCGATGCTAGGTTTTCTAGCTTTCTCATTTTCACTTCTGGAGTATTCTGATATTCTAGCAGGGTATTTTGGTGTTCCAATTTTGTTGTATTGAATTTCGGTCTAGTTACCTTTGCACCATAGTTTACCTTAATACTGATCTTCACCTTAGCCCGTACTAGTGTAACTGTCTTTTAATGCTGGAGAGGAAAACTAAATAGGTAGTAGGGCTTCTAGTTGCTGATACAGCAAAATTGATTTTTCGGTAAGTTGTTAATTTGGAGAATATTATTTTCACGAATCTACTTTTTAAGTTTTGATGAGCCCATAATAAAAATCTTTTTCTAACTGTCGTGCTCCATAAGCGTGAAAATCGTCATAAACCTCTCAAACTGTGGACACGCCTGTCAATGTCATATCCAAAGTCAACACTTTTATATAGCATTTTTGTACATTTAACTACGGCACTAAAAATTTTGTGTGCATTTCGCGTGCAAATAAATATGGATTAGTATTAACCGTTTTGTGTTTTTTCACATTAAAGCATTAGTATGAATAGTAATTATAGTTAATATATCAAGGTAACGAAAGAAAACACGACTATTTCCTACCTTTCTTCATTTTTGAGTAAACAGCGCAAAAAGAAAATCATAGCAGCACTTAAATTACTAAAGTAAATAATTTAATTTTTTATAAGATAAAGTTCAAAGAGAAGGCGTATGTAACTGAGGATGGTTGTAATATGAATTCTTGCACTGCCTGTCACATGCATAACTATGAAATAGTTAAAAACTTTGGTGTTGTACATTTATAATGCTCATTTATGGAAAATAGCGTGCGCATGCGTGCGTACGTGCGTATGGGTGTGGTCAATATCTTGCAGCCAAATGATTTTAATGAAATATCCTATATACTGTTATTTTGAGCTGTAGACCACCTGGTGCTACTTCCATTCAAATCGGTTGATAAATAAGATTAATTAATTTCAAATTTGATACTTTGAAACGGTGAATTTTTCTAGAGACTTTTATTGATATGTCAGTGTCAGATTAGTAGATTACGTGTACCCACTAATGCAAACATAAAATGTAAACCATGACCAACGAATACTTTTCAATATAGTACAGTAACAAATTCAAATTAAAATAAGTGCTAAATAATAGTGAAGGTACATGTTTACTTTCCGACTACGTGCAATATGTAGGTATGTGTAAACGAAAGTCTTCTGATAAGGTCTGAAAATCGATTTGGTAAGTTAGATGGTCGAGATCTAGATATTAGTTGTATAAAAATTGTTGCTAGATCTTGAGTTATTTAATTTGACGAAATCTAAATCTCGATAAAACGTGTGTTGTGATTTTCCACAGGTGCAATCAGCAGCGTAAATGGTTGGTTTTGGACGCCTGACAACTCCTTATGATTGATATGTCAGTGTTATATTTGCAGATTACGTTTATCTGACTAGATCATACAACTTAAAAACCGAGCTAATTGTTCCCGTGGTAACAAAATCTACTTAGCATTCGGGAGGTGATGCGTTCGATCCTCATTATCGACCACCATGTGAGGCTTTTTAGTTGGTTTTCCTCATACACCTATAGTGGCATAAGCACTGCGTATATGCATACCAGGTGCGGCTATTTAGGCAAATACTGTGGTAGTATCTTCCCTTTCCAAACCCTTCCGCTCCTATCCTGACCACACCCAACCTTAATCCCACTAATCATATGTACGTAATGTATATATGTTGAAAAACGCTGTGGCTGAAGGAGCGTTGAAAGATCGAGCAGCCCGTTCTCCACTTTTGGGAGGGAATGAAACACGCTGCTTTTCTTTTTTGCAACATAATACCTTTCCACTAAGTGTTGAAAACTTATGAACACTAACCCATTACTAACAAACGTTTTTTAAAGTAATGGAAGGAGTACACTCGGAAAGTTGTACATTATTCACACGGTAGCACCCAAATTTTGTGCTTAATACTAGGTGGATCATTTACATTCCTTTTAAGTCGATAAAGCGAGTCCAACGATTTTCTAACTTTTTTTATCCCTTCCAATAAGTAGTCATTTGGAAGGCCTCCAAAACAGACCTGTTTCAGTTTCAGCTCCTCGTTTGAATGAAATCGTACAATTTTGGTTCCGCAACGAACGATTGTCGTGATGACAGAGAATTTTTTTCTTCTTTAAATGCGGTCGTTTTTCTTCGATTGAAATGTTCAAACGTTCCAATGATGATGAATAATATGCGCCAGTTATGGTTTTATGTTTTTCAACATAGTCAATGCGCATTCCAAAATACTGAGGCCATAACCCTTCCCGTCCATTGTTACGTTCTTGGACGCTTCGGAGCACTTTCACCCGGAGAAACCCATTGTTTCGATTATTGTATGGGCTCTGGTGGGTAGAAATGTATCCATGGTTACCACTTAAATGTGAGGTTTAGATCATTAGTGGCCTAGTGTAACGTTCAAGTAACATCATGGCATACGAGTTTCAATACATAGGACACCCCTAGAGTATTTTGGATTCGTCCAAGATAATTATTCTATGTAACTGATACGTAATGGGGGCTAACCGACCTTAACCATAGTAAAAGTTAAAAATTATTTAAAAATACAAAACACGTGCTAAACAAAATTATTTTGTGAGATACATAGGTTTAGTTATTTTATGAGTGCATTTAGATTGTGGAAAATTGTTGTTATTTAAACACTGATAACCCAAAATAGGACTCTGACGACCCACTTTTAAGTGACAGCGATGTAGAGGATGCCACTATACTTGCACATGGATTTTGTTGAAGTAGACAAAGAAATTAAGAATATGGGCACAGTCATACCGGAAACAGCCTTACAAGACAGTGAAGAGGACCTGCACAATAACTACTCTGATGAAGAACACGAGAACTTCTTTGATCCTAACGAATGGGAAACTCAAATTTGAGGGCAAATCATGCCAATCAGAAAGATAAACAAAAGAACAAGAAAAAAAGAAACGAGAAATGTAAAATGGAATTCTAGAAAAGCCCTGAAAATGTTGGTACCATATTACATTATTTCAGAAACCTTATTGATAAAGAAATATTAGAACACATTGTGGAACAGAACAACCTATATTCGCTCCAATCTGACTTGCTAAAGCCTCTCTCACTGTCTGTGGATGAATTGGAACGGTTTATAGGCATAACATTTTTTATGTCCATGTATGGCCTACCACGTACCAGAATGTTATGGCAACGGGACACTCAGGTGTTCAAAGTAGTAGTGGCGATGCCAAAAAATCGGTGGGAGGAGATAAAGTCATAAATACATTTCAATGGCAATACACATTTTACTTAAGGCTATGATAAATTACACTAAATCCGGCCCTGATAAAGTGGTGAACAATTTTAACAAAATTCTCATGACAGAAAAAGTATGTGTAGATGAACAAATGATACCATCATCATTCTGTAAAACAGTACATGAAAGCTAAACGGAAAAAATGGGGACACAAAGCCTTCATATTACGTGGCTCTGACAGAATTGTATACAATTGGGAATTTTACAGTGGGGCTGTAGATCATGATCCTGATCTTCCATATGTTTGTGTTAGTGGTTATGTTGTTTTGGGTTTAGCAAAAATGATTCCCAGAAATGTGGTATCACAAGATATATTTTGGTAATTGGAAAAAGGAATTCACAGTTTGGGCACAGTACGTTCCAATCCCTTAGAGGGATGCTTATTTTAAGAAGAGATTGTTAAATACTTTCAAATCTTACCATCTAGTGCTACGGGTATTGACAATCTCTCTAAGATCATAATATCCATATCTCTTCCTTTCTGTTTAAACCCTATCACTCACATTATCAATTATTCGCTTGAAATCGGGACTTTTCCAGATATGTGGAAGCACGCCCAAATATCTCCAATTCCTAAAAGCACCTTAATTAGTGATATTTCGGAATTACGACCTATAAACATACTTCCTGTCCTATCTAAAATCCTCGAAAAAGCAGTTCATCCGCAACTGAGTAACTATCTGCATAAAAATAGTGTATTTCCATCCTCACAGTCGGTTTTCGTAAGCGCCATAGTACAACTACAACCCTTGCCAATATAGTTGATGACGTGCTACGATCTATGGATTCGTCTATGGTCATGTGCCTTACTCTCTTGGATTACTCCAAAGCATTCAATTCCGTTAGTCATCAACTGCTAATTGTTAAATTACGCTTCTCTGAAGTAGCTAATGCTGAACTTGCATCGTTTTCTTGTTATTTGACCAATAGGCAGCAGACGGTAAAGAATAACGTTGAGGGAATGATAGAATACTCAGCACCTTTTGCTGTCACTAGTGGTGTTCCACAGGGGTTAATACTAGCACCATTTTTATTCTTTATTTATACCGCCTATTTACACGATGCTCTTCAGCATTGCTTATTGCAACTATTTGCGGATGACAATCAATTATACCTTCCTTTTAGTACTGCAGGAGCTGTGGATGTGGTAATGAAGTTTAATACTGATTTAAGTAATGAATGGGTTGGTTTTTAATCACCACAAATCTCATTTAATGCTTATTGGTAATCACAAATTAATAGCTAAAGTAGAGTCTTATTTGTTTAATTCTGTAGTATTAGGTTCAGATAAATTGATTATGAAAAGTGAATGCCGAAATTCAGGTATTATCTATGATAGTCAACTAAATTTCGGAACCCAACTAAACTAATCCAAATTGCTTACTCTAAACTTCGATGTATTTATAAATTTAAATATGTGTTACCTACAAAAACAAAATGGAAACTTGTAGATGCTGTTATTCTTTCAGTTTTTGACTACTGTGACGTTGTATGTGGTCCCTGTATTACATCACACCATAGTAATCGTATACAGAAACTCCAAAATTCCTGTTTGCGCTTTACGTACATTACCAGAAGGGAACATATTTCACAGCATTATAAGTCGGCTAATATGAAAATGTCGAAAAGACGTTTTGTGTACTTAAATTGTTTCGTTCATAAAATTGTAAAGAAAGTGTGCAACGTAGGTGTAAAATTTTAAATTAATAAAAAGTAAGTTGTAAAGTTAATGAAATAATAAATCTCCAAAAAATACATACCTTACACCATTTGTAATTGTGCCTTTGGCCCAGTCGGTGATTCATAGGGAGGGTTCATATAAAATTATTTGCTTAATTACGACACCATCAATAATAAAGAATGTAAAAAAATGAAGTTATCTCGGGCGCCAAATTGTCTTTTTTTTTAAATTATCGGCACAATTAAACCGACTTTACAAAAATGTAAAAAATAATATACAAACTATGTTTATTGAATTAAATGTAATGATGAAATAATGAAGGTCTTAAAATTATGCTTAAAACACTAAATAAAACACTACATAAATACCTTAGAAATTTTTGTACACAAACTTTTCTTTTTGACAACCACTGGTATCTAAATATGATTACGGAGAGGTTAACAGGATGAAGTTATTCTTACGACATCATGGTGCAATCTTGACATAATGTTATCAGCCACACCCCAAATTGAATTTATCTTTATTAAATCCGTATAATTTCTTCTTAAAATTTTTGAATCCACTTCTTATTGCATTAATTGGAAGTATCCATTCAAAAAATTGCAATCATAAAACGAAAAATGTACGCAACCATAAAATCAAATGCGTACTTAAAATTCAATTACGTTGTAAATTGAATTAATGATAAACGTGTAATTAAAGAAAAAATGGTATAAATACGTAAAAAAAGAAAAACATACAGAAAAACGTAAAGAATAACGCTTAAAAAGAACAAAATGCTTTAATTTTATATAAATGTATTAAGAATATCTCTTACCACCAAATTGATGGCGTTTTCACATAAATTTAGGTACAATCAAAAAGAAGCAGCTTCATGCTTCGACATTAAACAGGAAGTGAAAAAAAATGGATGCTTGGCAAGTAGATCATGTCATGCAGAATAACTTAACGCAGACACGTTACTTATAAGATAAGAAATGAATACAAATTGAAAGCAGGAAATATAAATCTTTACAAAAGTATGTACTATGAAGATATGCAAATTAAGTTGCCTACCTCATACCAATATTGTAAAATAATTCAAATTTTCTTGTATTTAGAACTACATGAAGGAAAGATCTTAAATTGAGGTATATTTTATACAACACTTAAAAGAGTTGTCACAAAATTATATGGTTTAATAAACCAAAATATCTCGGTGACAAGCTGAGTTTTCGATATGAACATCATTCTTACATAATGTTATAAATTCATATGGAAGCACATTGTACCACCTTTTTTAAGAAATCGTTTTCCTATGTAGCAGCTGTTAATTTCAATGAATTATCTGAAAACTTTAATAAACTCACACCTACACTATTCAAAAAAGAATTAAAAAAATTAATTTTGAACAAATGTAAACAATATCATTAACTAGCAAACTTACCCCTGTCGGATCAGATTTCGCCACTTTACATAATCTATCATAATTATACTCAATTATTTGTATCTTTATTGTCTTTTTTTATGATACCTGTATATGTTTTTACTTGTATTTCCTTTGTTTGTAACGCGCTTGGGATTGAAAACAGCCATCGGCTAAGCCCCGCCAGAAATAAAGTTGATTTATTATTATTACTATTATTATTTACAAGTGATAAAGAGATGAAGGAAAAAGGCAGAGCGTCTGTAGAAGAAAAGAGCGCAGTTGTATAGGATGAGTTAGTGGAAATAAAGTGGTAAGACAATAAACCGGTGCACTTGCTAAGTTCTTTTGCGGGGTTTATTCTACAAAACAAGTCAAACGTTGGGATTCTAAAACCAAGACTAGAATTGATGCAGATTGCCCCAATGCTATAACTATTTACTACTATTTTTATCAAGTTATGGGAGGAGTGAATTTGATGGCACTGTATCGAACAACCATTCGTAGCTAAAAATGGTACCATAAAATCTACTTCCACCTCATGGATTTGTGCATAATGAAGAGCTGGCTGTTATATAGAAGGGACTGTACCAATCAAGGAGGAGTTCAGTATGTTGCAATTAAAAGTTAATCTTGCCAGTACGCTGTGTACCATTGGTGATCCACAAAAAGCCTAAAAAAACGAGGACGTCCAAGCTCTTCAAGTGTTCAAAAATAAATTAAACAAAAACAGAAATGGGGTAAACCTGCAGAAATTCCATCATTGGAGACGAGAAGAGATGGTATACGGCACTGGCTAATATTTCAGGGAAATAGAGGAAGATGTAAATTTCCAGGGTGTAATGGTGCACTAAATTTTTTTTGTAAAAAATGTGAGGTACGCTTATGTTTAACGCCGACACAGAACTGCTTCTTTAATTTTTATAATCAATAATTTTGTTTAAGTAACTACCATTTACCGCTCACTGTAACCTACAAGTTACAAACCCCTAAAATCTACGGGGGTGGGAAAAAAAAAATAAATAAAAATTTTCTAAAAAAAAGACCTTAATTTTTTTATTCTTGTGTCTTCTTTGCATAATTTCTTTAGTTTTCTAGTTATTTAAAAGAAAGAAAATTTTCAAAGAAATAAAAAAAACATTTAACCAAAATCATATATACAGGGTGTCCACTTTTTGATTGTGATATATTGGGATCTCGGTAACTATAATCGTTACAAGGTCGGTTAAATTACAAAAAAGTTGAGATATTTTCGGCTCGTCCAGAATCCATTAAAAATTTGGCCTTATCTTTTCCCGTTCCTGAAATATCCTGAAAAAACTGAAAAACTCGAATTTGGAAAATCGGCCATAACTTTTATATTTCTTAACTGATTGCAATAAAATTTGATACACTTACATAAGACGTAGATACGAGTATACTGGTATTAATAAAATTCTTCCAGGGGTACTAAATTCTGAATCACGATAGTCAACTTTTTTTTTCTTATGGACGCCATATTGGATTTCTGCACGGATAGATAAAGGAAAATATTCTCTTTATAACCATATACCTGATTTCCAAATAATTAATAAAAATAATTCATATCGTTGTGAATAAAATGCTAATGTACATTTCATTGTTGATTTTTTATTGCAAGAACAGGAACAGACATAATAACTTATTTTGTTTTTCAAATCCAGTAGGCATGCATTGTTACATTAAATAGTTGTCAATACCGTTGAATTTTAAATCAATAATCAAGTAGGTATCTGTCAAAGTTTTAAAATAATTAAATATTTTAGAATAAATTTGTTAGTTTTGTAGTGTAATACCTAGTAGTAACAAGTAGTTTTAAAAATGGTAAGGTATACCAACACAGAAAAAAAAGAAATGTATGATATTTACATAAAAAATAATAGAAATGCGGTAGCAGCGACAAGAATATATGAAGAAACATTTCCAGAAAGAAGACAACCTTCTATTATGATGTTTTCAAGAATATCTAAACATATGTTAGAAAATAGCTCTGTATCTAAGTTAAAAAATAAGTATGGCATAAGACATACAGGTAATGATATAAATGTTCTAGCCCAAATAGAAACTAATTATAACGAATCATGTCTATCAATTTCCCGAGAATGTAGCATTTCGAAAAGCTGTGTAAATAAGATTATAAATAAATTCAAGTTTCAATATTTATAAATATTTATCAGTACAAAAGTTGTATCTTGGGGATGCTGAAAAGAGACTTAGATTCTGTGAGTGGTTTAATGAAGAGGTAAGAAATGATGAACATTTCGCTATTAAAATATTATGGACAGATGAAACCCAATTTACAAATAGCGGGATGTATAACAGAAAAAACACTCATTATTATGCAGTGGATAATCATCATTTCGTTAAAGAAGTTCGAAATCAGAGACTATTCTCCGTAAATGTGTGGTGTGGGTTGATTAACGATAAGTTAGTTGGGCTGTATTTTATAGATGGAAACTTAAATAGTGAAATGTACTTAAATTTCTTAAGAACCGAATTAGAAAATTATTTAGAAATTTAGTTTATCAACACGATGGTGCACCTGCTCACAGCGCAGTTAGAGTTTCTAATTATTTAAATAACAGATTTCATAACTGGATAGGGAAATCATCTCCTATAAGCTGGCCACCACGCTCGCCATGTTTAAATCCCTTGGATTATTTTTTATGGGGTTACATAAAAGATTCCGTCTATAAAACCCAATGTAGTGACATATACTAATTACGTGATAGGATAGTTGTTGCTTGTAATTCGATTCCACCAGAAATTATAATAAAATCGGTTCTACAAATGAACAGGCGGGTGCAAGTGTGCATCCAACAGGAGGGGCATCATTTTCAGAAATTATTATGAATTTTATTATTTGTTTAATTTTTTTTCTGTTTCTTGTTGAATTTTAGACATTCAATAATTATTGATTCTTTTAATTATTAAATGACAAACTCTGTTTATGTGTTTATGTTTTTTTCTTGTTCTTAGAATAAAAAATCAACCATTGACTGTACGTTAGCATTTTATTCACAACGATATGCCTATGACTAATTGATTTTTTTCCAAAATTTTATTTTTCATCATACAACAATTACTTTTATTAATTATTGGGAAATCATGTATATGGTTATAAAGAGAATATTTTCCTTTATCTATCCGTCCAGAAATCCAATATGGCGTCCATAAGAAAAAAAAAGTTGACTATCGTCATTCAGAATTTAGTACTCCTGGAAGAATTTTATTAATGCCTGTGTACTCGTATCTACGTCTTATGTAAGTGTACCAAATTTTATTGCAATCAGTTCTGGCCGATTTTCCAAATTCGAGTTTTTCAGTTTTTTCAGGATATTTCAGGAACGGGAAAAGATAAGGGCAAATTTTTAATGGATTCTGGACGAGCAGAAAATATCACTTTTTTGTAATTTAACCGACCTTGTAACTGTTATAGTTACCGAGATCCCAGTATATCACAATCAAAAAGTGGACACCCTGTATTTTGAAAACCACCTTTTAATCCTCATTGTAACCTACAAGTTAGAAACCCCCAAAATTTACGGGGGTGGGCCCTAAAAAAATAAAAAAATTTCTACAAAAAAAAACCTTGATTTTTTTATTCTTGTGGTTTTTTGCATACTTTCTTTAGTTTTCTAGTTATTTAAAAAGAAAGCAAATTTTCAAAGAAATAAAAAAAATTTAACGAAAATCATTTATGTTTTGAAAACTACCTTTTATCGCTCACTGTAACCTACCAGTTACAAACTCTTCAAATCTACGGGGGTGGGTCCTAAAAAAAAAAAAATAAAATTTTCTCCAAAAAAAGACCTTCACTTTTTTATTCTGGTATTTTTTTACATAATTTCTTTAGTTTTCTAGTTATTTAAAAAGATAGAACATTTTCAAGGAGATAAAAAAAAAATTTAACGAAAACCATGTATATTTTGAAAATTACCTTTTAATGCTCACTGTAACCCACAAGTTAGAAATCTACGGGGGTGGGTCCTAAAAAAATAAAAAATTTCTCCAAAAAAAGACCTTCACTTTTTTATTCTTGTGTTTTTTTGCATACTTTCGTTAGTTTTTTAGTTATTTAAAAAGAAAGAGAATTTTCAAAGAAATAAAAAAAAATCATATATATTTTGAAAATTAATGTCTCTTAGTCGATCAAACTTCTTGAACACATTGTTGGAACATTAATACAGTTAATAGTAAATGAACAACGTTCAAAAATTTACTGTTTATCCGTTACCGGCGAATAAAAAGTTTTCTTCCACGAGGCATTACTTGGTTGGTATTCCAACTATAAAAATTAAAAAAAGAAACCAACTCTTCGATATTTTATATACTTAATTTTTGTTCTTAACAATTTTTTTTGGTAAAATCTATAGTTTTTCAGTTATTCTTGAAAAACCGTTTAAAAATATGCATTTTTTGGTTGAAACTTCAACATTTTTAATCATGAATAACTCAAAAAATTATGATTTTACAGAAAACATTTATAAAACATTTTTGATTTAAAATTCATTCATTTATAGATTTCTGGGGTTATTTTGGATTTATTAATTTCCACTCCCGAGAAGGGGTGGGATTCATCCCCAGGGTAAACGCGCACATCAGCTTAATATAACATTTAATCCTCGAGGTACTTCCTGCTTAAAGATAAAGGTAAAATTTCATGAAAATCCGTGTTGTCCGAAAGAATTGCTAGCCAAAAACCATCAGCTCAAAGAAACCAGACCCCCAGGTCATAACCTAGTTTTGCTTGAAATCTTTTTTTTTTTGCTACCAAATAATTTTATTTAGATGTATTAATCTAAGTGGAATTCACAAATTTTGTTTTACGTACTGAAGATTGCAATATTTTACATACTAAAGTGTTTTTTTCCCTTTAGAGACTACGTATACATGAGTTTAATTAGACCGCTTCAAATTATATACAGCATCAGAGAAAGTCGTGTGGTGCGTTAAAGTGCACATTTAAAAGTTTAATACTGAATGTATTCATCTTCCACATAGTTAATTGTGAATAGGCAAAAGGTAAGCACTTAACGACAAACAAACGTTTAAAGATGGGATTGCAGAAGAACTAAAATTGAGATTTTGAGATTCAAAGGATTTAACAGATATTCAACACTCCATTGTTACATAATTACTTATGCTTTAGTATAATGAAGGTCAAGTTCAAGCATAAGAGGTTGTGATGCAATAATTAATGTAGATATTTATAACTAATAAAATACTTCACAAGGAAGTAGTCAATAACAAAGATTAAACAAAATTAAGGTCGAAAATAATAAATTATAATTATTCGGACATTATTCGAGTAAATTTCCAACAGATATCTATCTATATTACAAATAAATTTTCATTATTCAATTTATTTAGAATTTAATTTAAATTTAGAATCACAAGTTAATTTAGTATAAGTTTCAAATTTATATTTAAATAATTAACGTTTCAATTATCTTCAGCTTCATGTTAATTAAGTTCGTACATGTTATATACAATAATAATTTTAATTTGTGCGTTCTCACAAATTACTAAAAAAAAAGAGGGTTGTCGTTAGAAATGTAAGAGCTAAAAGCTTTTAACCACAGCGACCTGCATTTTCAACCTTTGTTTATACACATTTTGCGCTTTCAACCAAATAAATTTTCTAGATGGTTGCCACCTCTATTTATAGTACAAAAAAAGTTAATTTGAACTAGGTTGCATTATTATGTCTTGATGATATTTACGAGGGCATAAGTTTCTGTTTAACAACAGCAAAAAACAAGACAGCACAAAAAGATAGACATGTATAATATACGCAACATTATACGTAATAATACAAACGTTACATCACATAAAACACTAAAGAGCTCTTGATCTTGCTGTTCTGGTTAAGAAAATATGTTTAGAAACCTTTTTTTACCAATTAATCAAACTAGTCGGCACTTAATTTGGAACCATTACATTTTCTTACTGATATTTTAGTTACATTTGTAATTTAGTGCCGAAAACAAAATATTATCACATTTTAATACCCCATAGTTTATTTTATCTGGTATTTTTAAGACAATAAGTGTTAATATGCAAAACGACTGTCATATTACTTTTCGGATGGTACTGAAATGCTTCTTTTAAAAGGTTCAGAAAGATCTCATTACTATTACTGGAAACATAACTACAGTACATCCAAGGAATCTTTGGGATTGCGTAACTCATATTTAACGTCTGAAGTAATATTAAGAATTGCTAGTCTAGATTAATTCGCAAAAGTAAACAAAACCTGTACATAACCTAACTCATTTTAAAGTTTTAGAAATAAGAATGACTTTTGGTTCACTGCACTCATTTGCCGAATAATTAATTCGTCATGAATTAGTTTACTGAGACAAAAAGTTGAAATATGTTCCACGATTGTGTTACAAAACAATGCGGGCAAATAGTATGATGTAGCACATTGGGATAGGCCAGGGCGCTAAATCCAAGCAAGCGTTGCGTTGCATAGGTTTTTCTACAAATTTCAAGATATTTTTCGTTAGGAAGCAAAGATAGAAATTGAAGGTAGGTATTCTTTTACAACTATATTGATATATTCCTTTTAAATTCTGTGGGTGAAGAGGGATTAGAGTTGTACAATACCTTTAACTTGGATGAAAATGATTAGAAGGATGTTAAGAAAGTAATACAAGCATTTGAAGAGTACATCAAATCAAGAAATCAAGAAAGAACATTATCTACGATCGATTCCTGCTACCGTGTACCTTGCATGAGGTTTTTCTCATATACTTGTAGCGGCATGGTCACTGCGTATATGCACACCATGGGGGAAAATACTACCCCAGCATTCGCCTAAGTAGCCCCTACTTAGGCGAATGCTGGGGTAGTATTTTCCCCCTAAGAACCCTAACTCCGTTCCTTCCCATCCTATCCTGATCACACCGATCCTTAATCCCACCATGCATATATACGTAATGTATGTATGCATGCTGGGAATCCACGATTGTTACTGAAGGAGCATGGTAAGCTCAAACAGTTTCTACCATGTGGTTGCATAAGATTTGTCTTGAAAATGTAAATGTTTTAGAATTTACGCTTGATACGGGTTCAGAAGTTAATATAATTATGGTTTTTACACCATACAATAATAATTAGGTACTTTACTAACAATTTGAACTTTCATTACTTTCATAAAAACACCTTCAAATAATAGACAATTAAATGTATTACTCAAGTATAAATAAGTTAGCAAATTCTTGTAAAGGTTGTTATAACTTTTATAGTTCCGACTAGTAGTTCATAATCATGCAATAAATAATTTATAATAAAATTAGTGTTTATATCCTTTCGAATTATAATTGGCGCTGCGAACAGGATTCTCGCAACAGTTTGAACATCCATTTAGTGAAGTGCAATTTCGGTGAAAAATCTAACTGGCATCAATCCGGATCATCCATTGGTGAAGTAGCAACTTCGGCGAAAATTAAACTGGTGGCTTTCAAGTCTTTGTGCGAGAAGAAAAATAAAAATACTTTCAACGGCTCTACACGAGACAGGAAGAGAAACATCTAGAGGATTTATGTTTCAATTTCAATGACTGATTCGAGTAAAGAATCAGAAAGGAAAATAATTGCCAATAATCCCAACGATATTAATCATTATTTACAAACCCTGAAAACCAATTATAAAACTAAAACCCCCAAGTTTATTAAACAAAGTAGATATAGCCCTAATCCAAAAATGAACCAAGCTAACATTACACCTAGTGCACCAATTCAGAACCCCGCACCACTTCCAGTAGGTAGGACAGAATTACAATTATTAGGAGCTATCCCAGCATATCAACCACGCTATAACTTATCAATTTTTATTTCCGAAGTGGATAATCTATTAGGACATTTACGAGGACGTTTATCAAATGATTTATGTTATGTTGTCGAATACACAATTAGATCCAAATTATTAGGCGAAGCAAGGGATTTCATAGCATATCAAAACGTTAGGGACTGGCCGAATATAAAAATCTGCCTTCTGCAAAAATACGGAGATCATCGAAGTGAAGATCTCCTCGTATCAGACTTGAGACGTTTAGCTCACATGCGAAACGAACACTATTTAGACTTCTATAACAAAATCTTAAAAGCATTGAACGGTCTGATGCAATACGTTCAGATGAAAATTTTAAACTTTATAAAAAATTTGAATATGAAAAATTAGCTTTAAAAACTTTTCAATTAGGTATTTTAGAACTCTATCGCGGATTTTTACTTCATTTCGAATTAAGTACGTTAGAAGATTGCCTTAACAAATGTAAGTTCTATGATAATAGAAAGCAAGAAGAACGTTATTATGACTATATGAGAGAACCGATAAAATAGTTCCCCTTTAGACCAGACCCAGTTAATAAAACTTTCAATCCTCAACATCCTGCTAACCGTAATAATTATTTACACACCCCATTTCTAACCCCCAATCAGCAATATTCATTTACAAAACCCGAATTCAGATCATTCCAAGGTTCAATAAACAAACCTATTGATCACGAAAAAAAAATATTTTACTAATAAACACATTTTCGGAACCACAAAACCTGAACAACCCAAACTAACACCTATGTCCGGAGTAACTACATTTACTACCAAAAAACAACCCCATCAACAAAAATTCAATCACCCTTTCATTAACCATTTTCGACCCACCGGTCGACCAAACTTTATCTCTCAAGAATTAAATTGCGTAGAATCAACCGATGTTGAACAAATTAATTACGAATTACCGTATTTTGAAGAACCCCAAGAAATTAGTTATTTTAATGAAAAAGAAAATTTTCAAGAGCAAGCCTCCCAAAATCAACCCCTAACATAATAGATTTAAATTCTATCGCGTCAAAACCCAAATTACCATTTATCTATTTACCAAAATTAAAGTTTTAATTGACTCCGGGGCTTCTAATTCGATAATGAACCCTAATGTAGCAAAAAAATTTTCAAAATTTAGCTATAAAAAACCTTTTGTTGTTTCCGGTCTTGGCGGACAAATTTATTCGGACCAAAACCTATGTATTCCTTTATTAAAAGAATTTGGAATCATCTATCCTATTCATCTCCATGTAGTTCAGTGGCATTCAAAATTTGACGCTCTCCTCGGTAGTGAAGATTTTAGTAAATTGCAAGCAAGAATTGATTATTCAAATAACACTTTAGAAATTAATCGCATAAAAATCCCTTTTTATACAGAATATGTCTCAAAAGAAATAGAAATTCAAAGTTCTATTATTAACAATATTATTAAAATCCCTACAACCATAGAAAACGGAGACATTTTACTTCCTTCTTTAAAATTAACTGACAATTATGTTACACCAGAGGCAATAGTTACTACAAAAAACGGATATTGCACATTACCACTTACGGAACCTATCGAATCCCAAATTAATTTTAGCGAAAGAATAGATGTAGAACCTTTGATACAACAGGAAATTATTAATCCACCTCGATACGACACAAAAAACTTCAACATCACTAATCACATTAGGACCATTTAAATTCAGAAGAAAGAAAAAATATTCTCACACTCTGTAAAGAATATCAAGATGTATTCTTTAACGAAAACTGCGATTTGACCTTTACCAACGCAGTCAAACATGAAATTAGAACTAAAGACGAGGAACCAGTTTACATTAAATCGTTCAGACATCCGCAAATTATGAAGATGGAAATCCAAAATCAAATTCAAAAACTACTAGACCAAAAAATTATACAACCGTCTATATCCCCATACAGCTCACCCGTTTGGATCGTCCCAAAGAAAATGGATTCCTCTGGAAAAAGGAAATTCAGAATGGTCATAGATTACAGAAGGCTTAACGACAAAACAATCGAAGATAAATATCCACTCCCGAGAATAGAAGAAATACTAGACAGTTTAGGAAAATGTTGTTACTTTACGATACTCGATTTAGCACAGGGGTTTCATCAAATAGAGATGCATCCGAATTCCGTAGAAAAAACAGCGTCTACAGTGGACCATGGACATTATGAGTATATACAAATGCCATTTGGTTTAAAAAACGCCCCCAGCTCATTCAAAAGGGTGATGGACAACATTCTGGGGGAACACTTACATAAATTTTGTTTCGTTTACATGGACGACGTCGTTATATTCTCAAAATCACTACAAGAACACATTATTCACATCAAGAAGATATTCAATAAAATTAGAGAATACAATTTAAAAATTCAGTTAAACAAATCGGAATTCCTTTGCAAAGAAGTTGGATTTCTGGGCCATATAATAACTTCCGACGGAATTAAACCGAATCCCACTAAAACAGAAGCTATCCAAAATTATTCACTCCCAAGCACCCAAAAAGAAATAAAATCCTTCCTAGGACTTGTCGGGTACTACCGTCGATTTATCTCGAATTTAATGGCCCTGCTAACCAAATTAACAACTGACGTCTCGAATATAGCAATAGGTAGTGTACTATCTCAATCTGGTCGCCCAATCGCATATTATTCAAGAACATTACATTCAACAGAAAGGAATTACTCTACTATAGAGAAAGAACTCTTAGCCATTCTTGATTCTACAAGGTATTTCAGACCTTATTTATTTGGCCAACATTTTTTAATTGAAACTGATCATAACCGTTTGGTATGGTTATTCAAGATTAAAGAACCAAACTCCAGATTAACTAGATGGAGATTGAAGTTAGATGAGTTTAATTTCTCTATCCAATATAAGAAAGGAAAGGAAAATTACGTCGCAGATGCATTATCTAGAATTCAGATTAACAACACCGAGGTAATAGAAGACGACAATAGCTGATTGACTCCAAACATCGAAGAAATTCAAGAATTAACCGACGAAGACGTAAATACGATCATTCAATCTCAGATCCACGACCAAAACTTAATAGAAGAATCAGACGAAACCATACATTCCATAACAGGAGCGGATGATGGAAAGACCATTCCAATTACAGAGCAAGCAGTCAACGTTTATAATAATGCATAATACTTAAAACACACGAGAAATATGAATGCAAATTATCAATACTTTTCGGTACCAAGAAAACCTACCGCGTTAAAATAAGAGATACGGCAATGAACGAAGATATCCGAAAATTTATAAAAAACTTTCCACCCAAATAATTCCTACTGCATATACTTCATAAACAAACAAATAGAACGACCATTCACAACAATATGCAAGGAAATGTTCAATCAGTCTATTAAAATAACTATTAGTAACACCTTTTTAACAGACGTTGCGGATAAAGAAAAACAGAAAGACATCATTGAAAAATATCACGAAGAAACCCACAACGGAATTTCAGAAACCTACAAACAATTAAGATTACAATACTACTGGCCAACCATGAAGCTAACAACAACTGAATCAATCAAAAAATGTTCTGAATGTTTACAAGCCAAATACGAAAGACATCCTTATAAAACAAAAATTCAAGGGCCCCTGTTAGCACATAGACCTTTTGAAATTGTACACATGGACACATTTTCATTTCGAAATACTAAATTCTTAACTCACATAGATTTGTTTTCGCGTTACGGACAAGTTTATCTATTAAAAGACGGAACTGGCATCACCTTACTTAACAAATTTAGACATTTTATGGCACACCATAAAAAACCCCATAAAGTAGTTTGCGACGAAGGACGAGAATTTCAAAACCAAAGGGTTAAAGAATTCTGCGAACTCCATAAAATTGAACTACATTTTACTACAGTCAATAACCCGAGCTCAAACTCTCCCATTGAACAATTTCATTCGACCATATTAAAAAAATTAAGAATACTGAAACTAAAAAATCCTAGTGAATCACCAGAAAATCTGGTTATCTCAGCAGTAACGATTTATGACCAATCCATTCATTCTTCTACAGGTTTTTCTCCTTTTTATGTATTATACGGCCCTTACGAAAAACAAAATCCAATTGACCACGAAATAACAATTCATGAAAATACAATGAAAACGGAAAACGAAGTCCTACCATTTTCGACGAAATATATCACAAAAATTAGATAAAGCCTCAAAATAATTGATAAAATTAACAAAATAAAGAAGATACCCTAATTTAACAGATCAAACAATATTTGTGCAACGAAACCGCGTTAGAAAAACAGACCCTTATTTGAATCTTACAAGCACTAGATCAAAATCAAACCAAAATCATAGGTTTAACAAAAGACAATAAAATAACTACTGTAGACACTACAAAGATAAAAAGATTAAAACATTCATTTTAATGCCAGATTAATAATCCTTATGAAGATTATCAACAACAAGAGCCTAGAGGTTCACCCCATTAATAGTAATGGTTATTTCTTAGAAACTTTAGGGCTAGCTAGGACCATTAATCATCATCACAACTTTATCTTTTATCTTAACATTAGTCACATAGAAATTAGTTATAATCAATTACGCATAAAAACTCTTTTCCCGCCTGGAAATCCTACGAAATTGAAATTGAAAATACATATAGTAAACTAGACCATAAAAAGAACAAAAGAGCCTTGGGTAATATTTTAGGAAAAGCGATAAAATTTATCACTGGAAACCTTGACGAAGATGATTTAAATATCATCAATAAAAATTTAGAAAAATTATATAATAATCAAAAAACTTCTATCGAAAAAATAAATGCATTTACGTCTTTCGCGAACCATCTAACTCAAAGATATTCCAAAGACTTACAAGACATTAATCAAAGTATCAACGAAACTCAAGACTTAGCAAATAATACAAAAGATACTCTAGATATTAGAACGTTATTGCAAATCGAAATCTACCAAGCAAATTCATTACTATTAGCTTAGCATTTAAGAATATCATGAATTTAAAAATAATCAAGTATAAAGAATTACTAATCATTGAAAAACATTTAAAAAATCATTACTCTGTGGAGCAATTATTACCCTTAGATGAGATTCATTTATTCAAAATTTTAAAATTTTCAAAACTCTCCATAATTGGAATAAATAAAACAATAACATTCCTCCTCAAAATACCTATCCTAGATCCTTTTAAAGCACAATATTCACGAATATTCCCGTTACCAAATTCCGACAAAACAATACTCATTCTTCCTGCAAAATTCATTGTAAACATCAATAAAAATATCCATTGGACCTCCTTACAATGCAGAAAAATCGAAGACATTTCCTTATGTTCGAAGAAACTCTTCATACAGGATAATTGCACCATTGAAGAAGCGAACAAATGCCTCACTTCCCATGTAAGCAACGACTACGAAAGCGTTAAACAACTAGAAAACCAGCAAATCTTATATTCATCTAAAAACGAACGAGAAATCATAGAAGATTGCAAAGGAGAAATTTCTAGAACCTTAATTAATGAAAATCAAGTAATATCATGAAATTGTCGCATAATCATTGGCAACCCCATTTTCGATAACACAGTACCGACATTTAATATCAGCATAGAACCCTTCATGGAACAACCCTTAATACCACGTCATACAGCAATTCTACACTTACAATTTTAATAATCCAGAAGAATTAAGAAGAATCGAAAGAATAAATAGTATCCCAACACACCTACATCCACTGCTTCATACGACTCATTACTCTATATCTTTAGTTACGTTACTAATATTAATTACACTTACCATTATTATTGTAAAACTTAGACTACGTATTGTAGAACTTCTGTGTAAAAATAGAAAAATCATTAGGATTAAGAATAACAAGGAACATGTTAAAGATCAAGAAGTGTCTTTTCTTTCAGAAACTGAATTGTATCCATAACTGAATGAGGACATTCAGACTTAAGGAGGGAGGAATTATGGTTTTTACACCATACAAGGATAATTAGGTACTTTACTAACAATTTGAACTTTCATTACTATCATAAAAACACCTTCAAATAATAATGACAATTAAATGTATTACTCAAGTATAAATAAGTTAGCAAATTCTTGTAAAGGTTGTTATAACTCTTATAGTTCCGACTAGTAGTTCATAATCATACAATAAATAATTTATAATAAAATTAGTGTTTATATCCTTTCGAATTATAATTATATACTACTTTTAATATATCTAACTAATTAAACTTTAGTAAAAATGTGAATAAAACGAATGTAATACTACAAGCATATAGAGGATTTAACAATAAGCCAATGTTTAAAGTCACATTGTGGTCAAAGTTAATGAAATTGAACAATACATTATGAAATGTCAAATAAAGCATATATTGATAAACGTACAAATCGTTGTGATATTAGATTTGTTCCGAATCAAAGTATATTGATTTGTAAGGGAAATATTTGGATTCGGTAAAATTGTGTGTAGAACTAAATATCCAAGATCTTTTATTGTAAAAGATTCTAACAATGGAATTTTAAGAGGGAATACTTATCATTTGAAACTATCTCTGAATAAGCCTGTATTTAGTTGTTAAGATAATCATTGTGAAGATGATCTATCAACTAATAGAGACCAAAGTAAAGCTAATACTAATAAGAATAACAGTGCAATGCACTAGAACTGGTTGTTTAGTCGATAAACCTACCTATGTTGTGTTGTGTTAACCAGAGTTGCCCGGGTATAAGGAGAGCGTGTATAAAGATCCGTAAAACTGTCAAACTTTCTGTTAGAGGTTCAGACAGTTACATTCAAGTTTAAAGAAATTCTCAATACTGGATATTGTTTGTCAAATGGTACATATTAACCGTGCGTAAATATTTTCTTGACAATCATCTTAATTTTGAAAATAATTACCACTATTAGTAAGACTTGCTTAAAAGATATCCTCAGTTGGTAAATGTGATATGAACAAAATTTTTTCGGTTGTATGTTTCTTTAATAAAATTGTACAGCTGCGAGTAAAGATATTTTTTTCAACTATTATATAAAGTAATGCAGTAAATACACAAAAAAGTATTTTATATTTTGAAAAAATTTTCAATCGGCGAATGTAAAGTTAGGCAACTTACACGACACCAAACCCTAAGGTGAAATTATTACTACCTGAGTATCGACAACGCTACCTGCTTACTGTATGACTAATTCATTTCTAATAATTGCATCCAAAACCCATTGTTGTTATTCATTTTTAACCTGAAGGCAACTATCATAGGGTTTGGCGTAATTATGATTTACTTTATACTTTGTAACACAAAGTTGTGTGAATGTTATATAAATATAAATTGTATTATTAGTTATTATCACTCATGTATTGTTTACGGAATTGTGTTAGGTAGGTATGTTTTTTTTTCGCAAATAAAATTATTATTTTATAATTGGTGTAAAATAAAGCTAAGACATATAAACTTTTCTTAGAGGTTGACTTCGACTCCTTCATGGGTCAACCAATTCTGGGAATATAGAATTATAAAAAAACTTTGTTAATTTTTCCACCATCTTTGTGGTCCAAAAAAAGTCATTTCCGCAAGTAAAAAAATATATAAATATTTGTTTTCTCCCCTACGTACGTCTATTTAGTTACCTTTCGATTTCTTCAACGTGTATCCCCCCGCTGGTATAGATGACAAAATAATAAATATTGCTTTTGGTAATGTGAAGCAATTCCTGAACTTGGAAATAATAGTTTTGGGTTTTTTAAGGCACCATTATTTCACGCAATAATCTATTTTACCATTTTCAAATGCTTGAATTGGTGGTAGGTTTTCACTTTATGCAGAGCACTTGACTTCAATTACCGCGTAGTCATCTACTAAACCATCAGGTGAACACGCCAGAAATGGAAATTCCTCATCAATAATTAACCCACTGCGTTGAACCTTTTTTTTATGTTGGTCTTCAAACAAAGAAATGGCAGTCGTTTCGTGAATTGGACCAAATTCTGTAGCATATGTGCCCGTAAAACTAGAATACAGTAGAGCAGCGACAGTTTTAGCCGTGGAGGTGCTTTTTTTCATTTTACACATTTTTCCGAATGTCGATGCAGTTAAACATTTTTTCCGCTCCATTTTCCATTGCGCACAATTACTTTGTAACACCGTTTCTTCAAATATCACTGCTCGATCAACGCTTTTCAATTCCTCCATTAGTTGGTTTACCTGTTCAATATTATACTCCAGGTCTAAGTCCGGTATTTCCTTAACTGCAACTTCAGGACGGTTGTGTTCATCTGTAACAGCAAATAACTTTAGTTTGGGAACACGACCTGTATAAATAACATTGTATTATGATCCAGAATCTTACGGTTGGCGGTAACGTGTGGCGCTTGAATTTTTTCCTCTCGGAATTTTTGCACATACAGTAAGTCACATTTGGTGTATAGCAGCGGACTTGCATCTGTATTCGTATGAACCTTTCAATGCAATGTTTACTCTTTATCCTCCTAGAAATTTAGCTACTATGGAATTAAAGGTTTCAACAGCATTGGTGTCGAGATCATACAGCAAACTGCTCACATTTTGGGCCAATCTTCTATTAACGTTTATTATTGCGTCATATAATCCGCTTAGTTTTGTCAGGAACCAGATTCTCCTAAAAGAGTATTATTGTTACTGTTAAATTAATAATAAATAGTGTTTTTAAATACCTTTTGTTTTCATTCCTTTACATTGAAAGTGCTTCCCAAAGATATGATTGGGACCATTTATAACATCTTTCCTAAGCAGACTTTGTTTTTCTGCAAAAGGTTTGTTCTCATTTTTTCTAAAGGCAATAGGTTTTGTGACAGCATCTGAACCTGCATAATCAATCACTTGACGTGACTTATTTTCGAAGAGTGATTGGGAAGGTTGTGTCCTTTGAAAGGTCGGACAATTTATTAATGTAATTTCTCAGGAGATGATTGCTACATTCTACCTTTTCGATCACAAAGGTAGGTCCGTATGGTGCCGTTTGTTTTAACTTTCGATGAACACTGCTGTCACCACCACCTATAACCTTACCATAAATTAATCCATGCATTTGTATAGATTGTCGAAAACCTTCCGTAATTATTGATGCCTCCATAACTGTTGTTCTTAAAACAAACATGAGTTGGTGGTTCTGTTACTTTTGCTCTTGCACAAACAATTTGAGAACAAAGTTGTAACAAAAAAAAAAGGTGCATAACGGGTAATCGTGTAATTTTAATTATTTCTAAGTCAATGCACTCAATAATCTTCCAACAATAAACCACATAAGTTACAAAACTGGTTTTATTATGCCCAGTTTCAACAATAGAGGATTAGTAGTTGTTATTTTGCCGGATCAGGTAAATATGTGCTACGTCAACAGCGAATAAACAATAAACAATACAACGTATATTTAAATACATGTGGAACTAGAGAAGTTTTCAACAAGTTTAGTTTTATCCCTCAGTGAGTATTGAGATATGTAGGTTGCCTATCAGTAAGAAGTAGGTCCGAAACTTTACAGCTATATAGAGGCTGCTTATGCAAGAAAGTGGAAACGGGGTTTGTTACTATTATTACCCGAAGATTAATAAGTAAGACACATGGCTACGGCTAATTGTATTTTTATTCAATAAATTCATAAACTAAAGCTTTCTTAATAAATATAAAACATAAACAACGATATTGTGTCACATAAGTTTGAATTGTTTTATTTCAGGCCGAAATATGGCTACAAACCATGTGATTAAGCTTGCCATAAGAATTGTTCGTATAATGTTCAGTTAAAATTTAACAAACTCAATCTGAATCATCCTCAGAACTTGATTCATTATCACTTAAATGGTTTACCAAAGGTGAAACATCAACCATCAGTTGTTTCTCTCTTTCGTACCAAGTTCTAATCAAATCTTCGGTACCTCGAATACATTCCCTCCATCTTTCAGCAGTACACATTGTTAAAGCTTTAGACCACATTGCCAATACTTTGTCGTCCCCATAACCATCACGGCCAATATGTGCGGTATAGTATCTTTTACATTGAGCCCGTATAAGTTCGATAGCATTGAAATCGCAGTGATACGGTGGAAGACGCAGAACTTCATGACCATGCTGTCGTATCAATTCATCGATAACGTACACTTTTTCTTTTTTATTGTGTTTGGCCATTTGTTGTAGTTCGTATTTTGAAAGACAGTTGGAAAATATTACATTATTTTCATGTAACCATGCTATAATATCGTCCTTTTTCCAAGCTGGCGTGGGTTAATTAATTTATACTTGATACTTTGTTTTAAAGTTATTTGAAAACCAACATTCCATTCTTTATAAAACTAAACCATAACTCACATAAGTAGAGACATGACATATCAAGAAAAGAAATGGTAACATCGCCGCCATATTGGTGTCATATGTCCGTGAAGTTGTGTCAGTAAATGTCATTAGCTAAGTTTGTTTTATTTATTAAAGTGCCTCGTATTTTAACAAATTAATGTAAGTTTAAAACCTCCACTCTACGTATCTAACATGGCGTCGTGCGTGCTACGTTTATACAGGGTCCTGCATCCTTAGCTCCTGTCTTCTACTACATCCAAATGATTTATATTAGAAAAAATATTAAAATGGAGCAATAAAATGCTTGCTACACAGCACATTTTAAAAATATTTTCACAAATACAGGGTGACCCATAAGTCCATGACTTTTTAATGAAACAGTCTATATATTATTCCAGATTTGAATTCTCCTTGCTTCGTACATTACCTCAACAAAATTTCAGCATCTTATATTGCGTGCTATAAAGGATATATTCTTGAAAGGTACAGAGCGATCAACACATGCCCATTCAGACAAAGAAATTGTCATATATTTGAAAGCATTCGTTATAAGATGCTGACATTTTTTTGAGGTAATGTACGAAGTGAGGAGAGTTCAAATCTGAAATAATATATAAGGTGTTCACTTAAAAAATATATCTGTGTTGTCATGGACTTATGGGCCGCACTGTATTTGTGAAAATATTTTTAAAATGTGCCATCTAGCAAGCCTTTTATTACTCCATTTTAATATTTTTTATAACATAAATCATTTAGATGTAGTAGAAGACGGGAGCTAAGATGTAGGACCTTGTATACTGGGTGTAAAATTAGTGGGTAATTCTTATGTTGCTCCGTAACTATTTTGGTTAAAAAAAAACTATAAATATAAAAGTTGTGTGTTAGTTTCTTCTTTGTAACCTAAAAATATCTACAATTCTACAGGGTGTTACATTTTCGAATACCAACTTAAATATTTAAAATTGAACACCCTGTATATTCTTTAATATTCTTATACTGTCATCAATTGCCTATATGGTAATGTTTTGTTTTTTTAATTAGGATCATCCGTTACAGAGTTATTCAACTTTTTAGGAAAAATATGACGTACGCAAACAACAAATAAAATCTGCAGCGGCAGCATTGTGACAGATTAATCAGAAATATTTTGTCAAATGTTTGTCAAGATCATTTACTGTCATCCGCAAAATTAAAAGTTAAAGTTCGTTGTACAGGATGTTTGCTACGGTGATACAATACCTTAATATTTCGATTGGCCTTAACTCCATTTTCTTAAAATGGAACATCCAGTGTTCTTTAAGTAATTGGGATAGAGAAATAAATTCTCTTTCGATTTTATATTGGGTTTCCTATACCTAAAGTTAACTTTTTTAAATTATTACAGTTTTAAGAACAACACAGCCGTGTTATGAGAATTAGTCTATATTAAATATTCCGAGAGCGTCATTTCTGCGTATTGCAAGTTTATCATAAAAAAAAGTTGATCAAATCATCATCACAAAGCAACGACTTGTTTTTATTCCAAAATTTTAACACCTACATAATGAAATTAATAGAAGAAATACCAGAACAATTTTCAATAAGTGTTCAAACACTCCGCCATTTTGTTGCAGGAACGTTTGAATTCGTTCCTTAAATGAACGTTGAACATCTATTAGCATGTCATGGGTCACTTGGCGAAATGCATCACGAATTGCCTTTCATATCTTCGCTAGTAGTTGGAGGAGTTTGGTACAAAATGTCCTTTATACAGCCCCAAAGGAAAAAAAATTGTACAGATAGGTCTGGAGACCTAGCAGACCAGTTCTGTATACCACCTCGTCCAATTCCGCGGCCAGGGAATCTAATATTTAAAAAATTTCGAAAATTCATCGTCGAATGTGGAGGTGCACCATCACGTTGGTACCACAATCTAGGGACATTTTGCAGTAAATCGTTCAATTCATGTTCAAGAAAGTGGAGATATGTTTGACCAGTAAGATGGTTCTCAAAAAAATGTGGACGAACAAGTTGTGTCTCGACAATTCCACCCCACACATTTATTGACTACAAATGTTGACGATCAACTGCTCACAGGAATTCCGGCTTATTGGTAGTGCAATGACAGTGTAATGATGGAAATTTCGCTGATTAGGGAGGACTCTGTTACTAAAAGTCGCCTCATCGGCAAAAAGGGCACAGAATATTAAGTGATTGTACCACCGTACAACAGAATTTAGCTTTTAATTTTTCGGATGACAATATATATATATATATATATATATATATATATATATATATATATATATATATATATATATAATTCACTCTGACTTTTCATGAAAAGTAATAATGAAAGTACAATTCAGTATCAAATTACGAGCTTGTAGTTATTTCTTCACAGAAAAAATTACATGTATTGATATAGTTTCACAAACATTGAAACATAATATCCCACGTTATCTCTGTGGATAATTTACTTTTTGGTAATCGATTACACGGTGTTGATGTCACAGATACAATATCAATTATTTGGTTTTTGTTACAGACTAATAGAATACTTCAAACATGCCAATCAATATCAGTAAAATAGAGTCACATATAAAGATTATTTTTTTTGTATGAACAAAATTTAAACTGTAGTTCAATCCCTTTAAAGGAAGGAGGTGTAAAATCTCTTCTGATTCTCAAGCTATTTAGAATACTCCTGGATACCAAATCTGGCATTATATAAACTATGATAAAATAGAAACGTCAATTGAAACAAAGATTGCATTGAAATGACGTCGTTGTTTATGATTTAATTACAATAAAAAGGTATTGAAATTTAATTTTTCGATTTTTCCTAACCTTTTAGTGCCCTCGAGAAAGACATCAACTTTATTTGTTTTCTTTGTGGATAAACTATTTTTAATAATTATTTAATAAAACATTACAAATGTCTAATTGAATTTTCAAATTATAAAACATTCTTTTTAATAATCCTTTTGCCACTTAAAGTGCAAGTGAGTGCGGATGCGTGCGTGTGGGCTAGCGGTTCCTTGCGTTTGTGGTTATGCTTGTGCTTGTGTTCTCGTTCTCGTTCTCGTTCTCGTTCTCGTTCTCGTTCTCGTTCTCGTTCTCGTTCTCGTTCTCGTTCTCGTTCTCGTTCTCGTTCTCGTTCTCGTTCTCGTTTTCTTTCGCGTTCGCGTTTGCATTTGCGTTTGGGCTTGTCTATGTCTGTGTCACAGGACATGTAACCTGACAAACTTATAAATCAAGAACTGGCTCAACTCCTAAGCATATAATCACGTAACCATCAAAACCAACAGACCAGCTGATAAACACCTAAGCAAGTAAGAAAAGTTACAAAAGAAACTAAAACTTATAGAAAAAACTACTAGACAACACATGCGTAAGCAAGCCAACATTCAATAGATGTACGCCTTCAGGTAAACACGAAAACAATTAATTTAGTTTACGTGTTTGGGCGTTTACTTGCTTGTGTGCTTATTCGTTTACGGCATTTATATGTTTTGTATTGGGGGGGTGTTTCATTGCCTGTGTCTTCGTTTTGCATATTTGCATGTTTATGGGTTTACGTGTTTACGTGTTTACGTGTTGTATTAGCTTCTCTTGTTTTCGACGATTACTTGTTAGCATATGTGTATGTTGGTTATGTTTGGGAGAGCATGAGAGTTTATCTATTTGAGCCATTTACTATATAACTAGTTTGTTTGTATGTCTGTATTTCGTATTTACTTGTGTGTGTGTGTGTGTGTGTGTGTGTGTGCGTGTGTGAGGGTATGTGTGTGCGTGTGTGTGCGTACGTGTGCAAATATGAATTTCACTAAATTGATTTTAACAACACTTCAGACTGAAATATATGTATGCAATATTGAAAACTGTTAACGCGTCTAGTTCAACGAGCTGTTAATGGACGATGTTATATCTAGTGTGTCATCCCAGAGCTCGTCGTAAACCTGCATAGAGATGAAAACGTTGTGTATATAACGCACCAACTATAAGACGCCTTATGTGGACGAAGACCTTCAATTTTTATGTGCTAAAGTAATTGCGAATCATTTCCGAGCACTTCTTATCAACTTGCTTTTGAGCGGAGTCTCCTCTACACCTTACGTGAATTCTTGCTTCTGTAACTGCTACTCTCGGTATGGATAAATCAATTGATTTGTGTTGACCACTACTTGCCTATTCAGTATATCCCGTATAAAACGGGGATATTGGAAACCGTTCGAGATACAAATTCGGTTAAATGGAAGAAACGTTGAGAATTTGTCTCCCCAAATATTATCATAACTTCACATTTTCCAAGTATTACTGTGATATTAAAAATGGCATCAAAAACATTCTACACCTACTATGTTGCAAACGGCCAAAGTCAACCTTTGTTTTTCATATGATTTTTTTTCGATTTTAAGATCCTCGTTCGAAATGCTCCTCAACCATGTATAACATGTGTATGTTTGGTCAAGATAAGTAATGAAAAGTAACAGTAGGGGAGGAGGGGGCACAGAGGACCGCTTAAGGAATGTTAGTGTATATTTCCATAAAAAAACTTTTTAAGAATAGGTAAACTTATTTGTGTCAAGTATAATGGTTACTTTATCCATTAAAAACCAAAAAAATATTTTAAACAAAATGAATTATTATTTACAGTAGTTTCTTAATACTCTGCGCTGGTCCTCTGTGCCCCTTGGTAATGGGGCACAGAGGTCCTAGTGCTGGGGCACAGAGGTCCTAGTACAAGGTGTTGGGACCATGCATTGAATAAATAATATTTAAATAGGATGTTCACAAAAAGACTGATTGTTTGCAAAAATCATTTATTTTAGCAGCTTAACAGCTAACAAAAAATATTATTTTTAAGTATATTAATATTTTAAGAACATTTTAAACAAATAAATTTTGCATCGTCCTCTGACACTCCTGCGCAAGCGTCATGTGCCCAACCTTTGCAATTCTGACATTGAATCCATTCCTCCCCTGCCTTTAATTCGCTCTACCTACTAGGACAATAAATGCATGTGGTGTTAGTATCTTCCTCTTCACTATCGCTACTTAAAACCTCCACCACTTTCTTCTGCACGGTTTTCTTTTTTCTAATATGGGACTTTTCTACTACATTTTCACTAAGTTTTCTTTTTACACTTTTGGTATTTTGTTTTTTTTCTGCTTCTTTGGCCATAATCTAGTCCTTAAATGGGGAACTAAGTGTTATTTTTACGGGCATCTGACTTTGGCTTTGGAGAAATTTTCAGGATAGCATCTTTAAAGGAAGTGTAACTGCAACTCGGTTGTGGTTTTTGAAATACGTGTTGAGGATCAAGTTGGTGGGCATCCTCATCTGATACACTTTCTGTCGCGATGGGCCCCTCAGTTTCTTTCGGTACCGGAACGTCTGTGACTTCAGCGGGCAGAAAACATTCGTCGGGAAATATTTCATTATTAAATGGATAAATTCCTGTCGTTTCAAAACCTTTATGGCTTTCTCCAAGGTGGCAGCATGAAGAAATGCTTTTGAAAATATTTCTACGATGTCATATAATGACAGACGGGATCCAGGGTTATTAGTGTGCCATAAGTCACACTCCTTTGCGTACTGATGTTTTAAAGACCCAAACACAGTGCAGTCAAGAGGTTGTAGGCGATGACTGGTGTGGGGTGGAAGAGAGACCATTATAATATTATTTTCTCTTGCTTTATTTATTGCAGCAAGCGTCCTGTGACTATTGTGATTGTCAAGGATTAATAATATTTTCTTATCAGGAGCGGGATTCTCATGGTTAACCTATTAAGGCCTGACTAAATTTATGCTCTTAAAACTTCTTGATTTCAAGATATTATACTCTAGGGACCCTATAATACAAAGATCTACTGTTACTATTACATTCGCGTGCTTAATTTTGGTAATACAAGGAGTTCATAAGTTCATTTTACCTAAATTAAGATCTTGGGTTAAAACCATTGCAGGGGTAAGTAAAAACGCTAAATAACGATTTCAAAAATGTTTTTATTACTTAAAACATTAAAATGATATTTACTGAATATCAAAACTGTAAAATGAAATTTACTGAACATTTTAAAATCACATGTACTAAACACTAAAACGTTAAAATTGAGTTGAAGTCTTTGGTTCTTCGTGACTGGAAGCTGTCCTGCAAAAAAAAATCAGGTAAGTTGCATTGTATTTATTCTGCTTGTTCTTTACTTTTTAAAAGTTAACATTTATATTACCTTTTTAGCGTTTAAATCCACGTTACAGGTGGCGCACAGACCGACGTCTCACTTCATGCATTCGAACCGAGTTCGGCTTGAGCAGGTTTCAAGAGCACAGCGACGCCGTTTGTTATCCGTTGGGATGAGAAGATGGTCTCGACCGTCGTAACGAATACCATCAGACACCCTGCAAGTAAACAAACGTAAGTCATTAGCTTTGTGGGTAAATTCGTAATATATGAAAAAAGGCGACGAAACTTTTTGAAAACGTACCTGTTATCTGTGGATGAACTGGCTGAAACCGCTGGCCTCCCTAAGCCTTTTGGGGGGTTTTGATACCGCCGCAGGTAGACCAGAGCAATGTCCCGACGGAAGTCGAGCTGCGTCAGAGACGACCCTCCCTGTCTTACCAATGACCAGGCATTGGTAAAGCACGCATCTATCAGGTACGTGAAGATAGGCCACCACCACTTTTTTCCGCGAATCCCACATCTGTACTTGTTGATGTTTTGGTCCATGCGATCCGTTCCACCCATGTGCTTGTTGTATTCTGCAAACAGCTTTGGACGATTTACCATGATCTTCTTTTTTGCAGATGCAGAGTAGCGGGCAGCTTTTTCGATCGGTTGGACGCCGTGAACAGTAGACAAACCCGTAACAAAAGCGTTGTCCTTCCACTTGACCACAACTATTTCTTCCTTTTCAGCCTGCGCGAATTGGTATGTGCCACGTGGTTGGCCATTCATTTTCTTCTTTTCTTCGATCGGAATGTTTTTTGGGAGTCTGTTTTCGCGAACTGTTCCCGTCAACTTGTATCCTCTACTCTTCAGCTCAACTGCAAGCGGGATACTTGTGAATAGATTGTCGACATAAAATCTCATAGGCAGAGACTTGACTTCTCCGGGGAGGTCGTCAATCATGGTCAGCATTGGCGCCGCGCATTTCCCAACCTTTTCTTCGTACTTGGGGTTTCCTTTGAAACTTTTTCCCTGGTAGACTTCGAAGTCTACCAAGTATCCAAAGGGAGTGTTGAGTGACTAACTCTTATAACCGAACCTGATGGGTTTATCTCCAATTGTTTGTTTGCATCCATGTCGGCCGAAATATTCTATCATAGATTCGTCAAAATCTAATGTTTCACTCGGGACATAATTCTTCTTGAATCTCTCCTTACATAAGTTTATAAACGGTCTTAGCTTCCACATCTTGTCTGTAAAACCAATCTTTGTATTATCAGCGCAATGCAAATATCTAGTAATTTTAAAAAAGCGATCTCGGCGCATTGCGTTGTAGACCAGCTGATTTCTGACATCTTCATTCTGATCCCAATACATTCGTTTGGCGGGCAGTGCGTTGGACCATACTGGCAAGGAAAGACTTCATTTCATCCTCCGTTATCTGAGGATCGGGTTCGTTCAGGAATATTGCGTACAGTCCAGTCTGCTCAACAAGAAACTTGATCATCACATCGTCAACAAATTGTTCAAACGCTTCATAGGAAGTCAAATTTCGAAATTTACCGTAGTTTGACTCTGTAAAAAACGACTCTTTCTGCGGGATATCCTCTTTTATCCATTTTACTTCATTTTTCTGTTTTTTCTGAGTTTTCTTGTTGGCTGGCTGTTTTGATGCTAACTTTGTTTTTTTGGCAAGTACAGGATGATCACTTTCTTCAGAGGATTCGGACTGATCCTCATCTTCAGACTCTACAGATGACTGACGATCTTCGTCGTTGGCCACTGCTGTAGGCTGTTGGAGACGTGGCCGAAGTTTCCGCGATGATGGAGGTAGGACAACTTCACACTGAGCCAAACCACCTTCATCCTCGTCTCCAGAATCCTGATCGGATTGAACTGCTGGTTCCGGGGGTTCTATGTAAATCGCCGCATCCACCGCCTCTGTGTCTTCCAGCATTGCCAATGCATCATGCAATGTCAGTCCACTGTAAAAAAAAGAAATTAACCGTTGTTCACGCATGCTTTTAGTTTTGTTAAAAAATCGGTTTGTAACCTGTAGATATTTTTTAACACCAAAAGTGTAAAGAAAGTGCAAGAAAAAACTGCATTCAGAATGTTAAATCTAAGGTACATTACATAGAACTAATGTGTATTGCAATAATTGTGAAGAAAACGTCATACTGTAACGTTATAAAATAAACTTTTGTTTTTTCTATCGTTTATGCGTTGTATCTGTCTGTAAAACAAAAAAAACTAAAAACAACAATAAAATAAGTCTAAAAAATGGTCGGTATTACAGTAAATTACTTTAAAAGGCGTAAAAACTAAAATAAATAGAAGTGAACGAAAAATACATCTGAAGTCCTAGCGGTACCGTTCGGCACCAGCAGTGTTTCCAACTTCCTTACGCTAAGCCCGTAAAAGTTATGGTAAATATTATTGATACACAATAACTAGTTAGGCTTTAGGAATAGAATAAACACATTGAAACATTGGTACAACCATAATTATAAAAAATCTGAGCTACTTACACTAAGCGGATGTCCATTGTTGAGAGCTCCAAACGTAAACACACTTCCGACTGACTGTGCAGGTTTAATACTACAAGTGGAGGGGAATAGGAGGTGGCGCGCGGACCGCTGCACTGTTGGGAACAAGAAAAGCACGCGTCGACCTCTCTCTGTCAGCGCGTTTGCTACCGGCGCGCGGAAATTTAAATGTGTGGAAAGTGGTACCATATGGGACCGCAAGGACTGAATGGGTTAATAAAGTGGTCTAAATACTTGACGAAATGATCGGAATCCATCCATCCAGAACCATTTGCATAAACAACTGCACCTGGCGAACATCCTTTCATAAATAATGAGTTCATTCGCTGTCGGGGAAAAAGAAAAAACGGTGGGACGTAAGATCCTGCAGCTGAAATCCCACAAACTACAGTTACATTAAATCCACGTTCAGTGCTCACTATCCGCCCAACTTGCTTTTTTCCTTTTTCAGCTAAAATTTTTCTGGGTACCGGTACTGAATTAATCCCAGTCTCATCAATGTTGTATATCTGGCCTGGTTGAATGTTGCTGCCTTCTAAAACTGATCGTACAACATCAAAAAACTTCTGAACTTGTGGTTTATTAAATCCTGCTGCTCGTGCTATGCTTGTGGCTTCGGGAGCTCTAATAGAGAGTTGAGGATTTCGTTTTTTAAACCCCACCAGCCAGTCACAACCAGCCAATCTGGCATTCTTATTAAATGGATGATTTAAGTTCATATTTTCGGCCAGTTCGAATGCGACTCGACGAGCATCTAGAGGGGTTATTCCATAAAATCGCTTTTCTAGGTCTAGAATATGCTCCACTAATTCAGTTTCTTGTTGTTCAGTAAACACTTGTTTGAAATGATCATTTCTTGGTGTTTTTGGCATCATTTCATTATGTTTTCGGCGCAAAATACAGGTCTTAGATATATTAAAACGTTGAGCTGCTTGTCGAACTGAAATTTCGTTTCAGTTGATCATTTCCAGTGCCCTGGTCATGTCTTCTTCTGACCAGGAAGGCTCGATTTTTTTCTTTATATAGTTACGTACCATCTAAAAACAAGTTTTTTATGATAATATACATAAATTACATAATTGAATTAATTATAAAATACTTAAATTCATATTTAAGCCACAACATACTGCTTTGGGGCACAGAGGACCATAAGCGGACCTTTGTGCCCCAACCGCAATTAATAAATTTAAATTTCCCGCCACTCGACTGAATGTTTGTTTACATCTGAGTTAACCAACTTGTTTTTAAGTAAAAAAGTGATGTTTTAGTGGAATATAATAAGAAATAACAATACATGCATAATAACGCAATAATCACACTTGACAAAACTGTAAAATTTAACATGACGTATCTTAAAAATCAATGTTTTGTTTGCCGTGACCTGCACACTACACCCATATTGCTGTAACTGTTGGATAAATAGAAGTACACTGCTAGCTTGTTATTTTTGACAAAATTAAAAAGATGGCGTCACCTGTAATAAAATGAATCCAGTGGACCTATGTGCCTCACCGGTCCTCTGTGCCCCCTCCTCTCCTAATAAGATTAATGGTAGTAGGCTTTGATATTTTTATTCTATTTTACATTAAATTAGCAAAAAAGGGTTGTACAAAGCTTTAAACGTTCTTTATTCATACAAAGAACAATGAACATGAAGAAAGTACAGCGTTAAGGGAATTAAAGTAAGTGTACAAATAAGCCACCGTTTTCTCGCATGCACAGCGTACGTTATATCACCACTGCTTCACAGGACTGTCTTATCATTTGCAGAGTGAGACTGTTAACAGCTTTTATAAAAGCTTGTCGTAATTCCTCTCCGCTGTCGCACGACCTAGAATATAGTTAATTTTTTAGGTGACCCCACACAAAAAATTCAAGAGGTGTTAGATCAGGGGATCTCGCAGACCGCCTTACTGGATCCAGGTTGCCTACCCACTTGTTCGGGAATTCCTCATTCAACAAGTTCAACGTAATTCGTCCGTTATGTGGCGAAGCGCTGTCTTGTTGAATAAATATGTTTTTCAGGATAGCTAGTGGAAGTTCCATAATTTCTTTTGCTACGTTAGTTTGTAAGAGGTTCAAATATCTCGCGGAATTAAAATTTTTATTGAAAAAATGCTGGTTAATCACGTGAGTACCCACAACTTGATGAACTAGCCGTGGATTTATCTGTCGAACAAACAGTATTTTTACGAGTTTGGTATCTCGTTATTTTTTCGAAATGCAATTCTTCTAATCGCATCGCCATCATGGCTAACCTGACAGGACCGTTCACAATAGGGGTGATATTTATGCAGATGTAAAATGCTACCCGCCGTTAACCGAGCGACACCTATTATTTGTTCAATCTTACCTAAAGACGTACGAGGTGTGCCTACTGTAAATAACCAAATTTTCATTATTTTCGTCTGAACCTTTGTTCCTTTTTACCTTTGCGAAATTCCCGTAAGCTACAACATTGTCTTTCAGACTCTGCCAGGTTGTCGTCTTTCTGGATATTTATTCGAATACATTTCTTCAGCTTTCGCGTCATTTCTGCGACAGAGAGTAAAACACTCACCAGATATCATATTTGTCATTATTTGAAAATTTATTCATTTTATAAAACATAGCTTATTAACTGCGCGCACTGGACACTGACAATAAATTATACTTTGACAGTTAGATAATTAACAAAGATACAGCAAAGCAAAGCCCACTGTGAGAAAATTGAATAAAAATATCAGTCTACCACTATGAAATCTTAATTTTTTATTTTTCATTATTGATCTTGACTGAACATACACATGTTTGTACATGGTTGAAGAGCATTTCAAGTGAAGATTTTAAAAATGCAAAAATTCAATATAGCGCTCTTAAGGAAAGAAAAAGTTGACTTTGGCCGTTAGCAACATAATAGGCGTAGAATTTTTTGATACCATTTTTAGAATCGCCGTATCCCCTTACCTACATCTTGAAAGTTTGATGACCTTAGCTTCCATAATAAGGAAAATGTGGTTTTTCTAAAATGCGCATTTTTGCTTTTCACCCTGTATCTACGTACACAACGGTTTAGATTTGGAATAAAATAAATCTAGGTTATTTTTAGGTACACAAATACGCACCTTTTCTTTCATTTAACCGACTTTGTATCTCCAACGGTCTCTGATATATCCATATGTACACCATTTTATACTGGACACTGTACTTATACATCGGAGATGCTGATTTCAGCCCCTATACCCTTCGGTCCACCTGTATTTGGTTTATCAGTATTGTAAACTGTGTTTTATTTTTTAATTTTATAGTTATCTCATATTTGTTCGGTCTAAATTAAATATGATTCTTATTCAACTAGTTCTTAGCTCTACTTAACGTTGTTAGTCTAGGTTTCTCCTTTCTAGCCACTTCATCCAAAGCCCGTGTCTGGGGCAACGTCTTTAATCTTGGAGAACTCTATTATAATTTATAACGGAAAGTAAATATTCGGTTAATTTTATATATTTTTGTTTTACTACCTTCCTTATACATTTGTGTAATTCCTTTTCCTGTTTATTTTGTTTTTAACTCCAAAATAACCGCATGATTCAGCCCTGACCCACCATAACCTAATAGTAACCTTACTTAAATTTTATTACTATATCAGATAAGTGAGAAATTCTGCTTATAAAATATCTTCAAGAAATATTGACAATAACTGTGTATTACCATTAAATAACTGGAAATAATCCAGCACTCAAGTGTAATGAATGCTTTTCCAGTCTAACAACTCCTTTAAGTATGAGTACGGCCACAATATAGCCCCTATATCTTCCTTGTTTCGCCTTTTAGAACACTCAAATATTTACATATTACAATAACCTACATTTACACATTGTAGATGGTATCGTCTTACAACTACTCCGTTTATCCATATGAAGAATATTTATAATCCATACCGTCATTTCTCCGTTAAGGGGGTAGCAGAGTGCATAAATATTCAAAGTATAATCACTGTTTATTTGGGGTTAAATATTGCTTCTAAATACAAATATTTCCGGTATCTCTTTTTCCCAATATTAGGAAAAATAGTAAACTAAAGGATAATTAATTTTTTTTAATAGAAACGTCTACAATCCTGGGTATCGCTAGAATGAAATAACATTACATGTATACGTACATGATTAGTAGAGTCCGGATTAAAAAGCATTCAAATTAACAAAAAAAGCATTAAAAAGCACATTTTTTCTTCAGAAATGCAAAAAAATTATTTGTTTGGTTACATGTAATAAATAATTACAGTTTCTAAAGCGGATTTACTTTAATTTATAAACTCACACGTTTTGGCAAAAATTAAAATTCTTGTTAATAATAAAAACTACAAATTAAAACAAAAAATTCAAAATTTTTAAAATATAAATATTTAAAAAATTAAAATTATTGGTCTTTTAAACTTAAATGTTCCATTTTAAAGTTCTATCACTAGGAATCTTTTTGTAAATGAAAAAAACTCCTTTCCACGTCAACACTCGTAGGAGCATACCTAAATTTTGAAACCGCCGCAGGATCCATATTTTGGTTTTGCACAACCTCTCCATCTAAAGCGGAGGAAATCTCTTTCAGCGTTTGAAATCCTTCGTTTTTCGATAAAACATAGGTTAGTTTTGTTCGTATTATTTGTCCAGTTGGCCCGGGTACATCGTCTACTGCGATGTTGAAGTCAATAATTTTTTGAATCGACTCAAGCAAAGACATTTCTCGTTTCTCCATAGATTTTATGGTGTCACTTACAAACTTTAAATTACTTTTAATAAAAGCAAGCTTATGTGTCAGTTCTACTTTTTTTTTATAACGACCTGACAATCTTTTATGGCTTCACTTGTAGTATCTGGAAAGTCCAACACAAGGTTTTTGAAATCTTGGCGTAGCATAAAGCGGCATCTAACCATGTTCCCCAACGAGTTAACACTGGCTCAGGTGGTAAGGGAATGTTAGGCTGTCTCTCTCTGAATAACTGCACTTTTAAAGGGGCTTTAATGAAAATTGGATTAAGTCCATGTGCTAAGCACGTGCAATGAACTAAATTTGGATAGAAAAATTTGATGCAGCCTTAGCAGGGCTTGTACCAAGCATGACTCTTAAAAAAAATGAGAAAAGTGACTAATATGCCGAAAAAGTGACAAAAAATGACAGGGGCTTAAAACATCGATCTCAATCTTCCCTTCCCACAATTCACAAAGTGTCGAACTATTAAAGATATAAACTGTATTCAGTGTTTTGTCGGACATTTGAAAAACCTTCTGTTATTTTGAGTAACTTACTTTAAATAAAATCATAACGTAATGTCAGATTAATAAAAAATAAAAAAATGGACCTCCCCTACCATTTTTATTTTATTTTTTTTTCTTTATTTAATCAGATCAATTCACAGTACAGAAAATTACATAGTTTTACAATACATAGATTGACATAAGGGTTTTATGTTACATTTATGTTTATGTTATGTACTTTTAAACAGTAAACAGTTAGTTCTTCTATTGAAACAATCTGAAATCGAGGAAGATTTTTTTTTCTCAACTATATTTTGGGCTCTCTGAACAGAAAGTGTAGACGTACTTGCTTCCTCTTAAACTTTAAATACTCACTGGATTAATGCATGGGCTAATGCAGGTTTGTTAATTTTTTTTCTGATAAAAGCACTCTTCAAACGCCCACTTGCTTCAATTAACAGAGTTGAATCACTTTCTAGTTTTCCTTTTTTTTTTTTCTTCTCTTATACGTTTTAATTTGTTTTCACTTCCGTCGATTTCTTACCTTTTTTCACAAATTTTTTTTTGAGCTTCTTCTGTAGCTTCCCTTTTCTCCTGTTCCATCCTTTCTTCTTCAGCTTTTTTCTCTACTTTCCTCTTTTTACCATCTAAATAAGCTTTGTAATTGTGGTTGGCCAACCGACTTATTGTGATCAATTCTTTGGTAATGGGTACCAGAATGGTTTATTATCATAGACTATCAAAGCAGATTTTACTGTTAATAACACATTCAAGGTACGTTCTGACGTAGACCCGCTATCACTAGTAAGGGTACGAGAGGAGATAGAGAAACCTCTCTCCACATCTGAGCTTCCGTGGGATAGGGACTTTCACTAGTTTACTAATTATTGTGTACCTGAGATTTCCAAAAGCATCGTTCACTTCTATGAACTGACCCCAAATTTGGTCGATTGACAATTTGTCAGGATCAGGTCTATTGACTTCAAAATCTTTACTTATTCATTTATTATGTGTATAACCCTCTTGTGGCCCTCCGAACCAATCAGTAATAAGGTAGAACTAGACATAGAGTTGTTGTGCATAGCTTCGTTCAATTAATTTGACAACACTGAAGCAGTAGCAGAGTTTATGACAAATATTTGCAGATGTTGACAAACAATCTTGTTGTGACTTGGAGACCACTATCTGACCAATGTTTGAAGTTCTCTTTCCTGTAGAGTTTATCGTCTCATCAAGCATTAATGTATAATAAACATTTTTCATATCATTGTTTTGCAGATTTTTGAAGTATGGACCAAGAGCATCCGTTATTAAATAATTTACTTTCTTGTTTCCCAACGTAAAATCTTTGGGTACTAAAGAATCAAAATTATTTGTGCTCTAGACTAAAGTTTGCATCTGTCAGCGTACATATTTCCCAAACAACAAAATTTTAAGAGACATTGTAAAACAGCAATGTTTATAAAGTGTGCAGGATTGGACGCATCATTTGGAAAATAGTTGTTACTCTCAACTTGATAAATGTGTTAAGAATTTATATACTACATACTGAACCCAGAAGGTGTGGTTTACCTGAAATGTTTCTTGAAGACCATTGCAAGATGAAAAAGAATAATCAGAAGAGACAAATTTTATGGACCAAATCAATTCAGCTAGTGTAACTTTGTCTGTTGTACTAAAAATCTTACTTGTGCTGATACTAGGTTCTTAGAAGAGCCTCTAGTACTTTTGAGTTTTTGGGTAAAAGTCTCATTTGATTTGGATTCAGCTTGACTTGCATCTGCTGTCTATGCAAGTAATAACCTGCATGTTGGGTAATTGCTCGAAACCCCATTTGAGGCACACATATTGTTTTCTTGCAAATTAAACAAAACAGTTCACTTTCACTGTGAATTTTTCCCCAACCCTTTACAAAATGATTTTAAGCTTGGAAGCAACTTACATTTACCCATCGTAAATTAATTTGCAATCATTTTTGTCATGCATTCATGCGTACACTGCAGCTCAGTCTGAAAGTAAACAAATATTGTTAAGACACAAACTAATAGATTGCTGGGAGTCATAGTCAAAGCATGTTTGGCGATGTTATGTGAGCATTCAACTCTCTGAAAGCAAAAAAGTGCTTCACATTCTGTATCAAAACTACAGAATATAGCACTCAAAGTTCCCTTCACACCAACTTGATTAATTGGGGTTGAATAGTTTTGTATCTTTTTTACATACTCATTTTAAGATATGAACAATATAAAAAGGTATACTTTCCTGTTACACATAGTTTATTATTTAATGCAATCATCTGGAGATCCCAACTGTAACATAAAAGGGTGAAATAGGTAACTTATGATAAGTTGTGAAATAGGCTGATTGTAGGACGTTTCAGTAATGAAGAAATTAGCTGTAAACGCAAGAGGACAAAAATCAAGCATTCTTTGAAAGACAATATAAATAGAAATAGACCAAATGCCAAAATTCATTGAAGCATTAAAAAAAATCACAAATTTATGATTCAAACATAATAAGGATTAGAAGTGACATTATTTACTATGACATCAGGCTTTATGGCTGTAATGGGAGTAAGCCTTATGCTGATTTCCCATAACAAAACTTGAATGAGTGTGGCATCATACAAAAACGGATGGGAACTCGTCTCAGACGTTTGAAGCTAGATTAAAGGAAACCTCTGAAAGACAAAAAGATCTTGGGTGGCAAAGGTAGACTCATAAGCAGAAATTGACAAGTTACAAACATATTACGGTAAAGCCATTAGAAGTAACTTGGATAATGTCGATCATATGAGGAAGGCAGCCTGGGTGACATTTTATCATCGCATGTCTACTAACGAAAAACCCGTCCACGACTTTTGTCCAACTGAAGAAAACACTTGGTGTACATATCACCAACCAAAACAGAGTAGTACTAACTATGACCATGTAAATCCCTTGCCAGAAGCTGTTTGTGAGGTTATAAAACCTATTTTCAAGGACTTGACAAATAAATAATTGTTGAAACGTTGCTTACACGGAGAACGCAGAATCCAAACGAAAGTTTTAACAACACAATTTGGCAAAGAATGCCAAAAGGGTATGTGTTACTTTAAAATTAGGTGTTGCTGATGCAGTTGTGTGTTTCAACGATGGTGCTATTGGTAAAGTCAATATACTTCAGCATCTGATGATTAAGTCTGGAAAATTCACAATTAAAGGCCTTCAGAGCATCGACGAACAACGCGTTTTTAAGGCAGAAAAAGAATCTAAAGAAGAAAATAAGAAAAAGGAAGCAATGAGATTGCAGAAAAGAAAACGTGAGGACATGGAGGATGACAATTACTGTGCTGGTGGCTTTTAAATGGTTCCTTGTTGGTGATTATTGTTGGTTTAACTTTAAATGCGTTTTCCGAAAACTGTGTTTTTGACACTTAGGTACCATTTTTTTAAAAGTATGTAACATACAAAGATGAAACTTTGCACAACTCAAGAAAACCATTATGCTAAGCTACCCTAGCAGATTTATTAAGATATCTTTTTGTAACCAGAGTTATAAATTTTAATGTAAATAAAAAATGTAATTTTAATTTGTAAAAAATAATTTTTTTATTTAAAAATTCTGCTATAGGAAGTTAACCTACACTATGGTAATAAGACCCAACATTTCGTTGTTGTAGGCCTAATAGTTTTTGAGTTACATGTACCTAAAGCTGGTGTTGAAACCTCATAAGAATAACATACGTGAACAGAACGAGCAGGACTCTTAAGCACGCAACAAGTTTGAAGAAAACAGTGAAACGAGTTTTCTTTAATATTTAAGTACTTTAAAGGCGCTTATACACGAGTTTTATACAATATTTTTAGTGCGCATGAAAAGATCCTTTCTTAGAATGATTACCATTTTATTCCTTAAATTTTTTAATTTAATTTGTTTCGTTAGCATGGAGATTTTTATAAATCAAGAGGCACGTACATTCAGGAGTACGAAAAGTTGAATGCTTGGATGAGTGAAAAGACTCTACGACTGTAACTGAACTTTTGATGCTAGCATACATGATGAAAATGGTAAAACTTAGTATATTATAAATTTTGAAGTTTATTAATGTCAGATTAATGTTACTGTTTCCTAGTAAACAAACTATAACATAAAATCACGCCATGCTATAATTGCCGATTTACGCACGCTCCAGCGTGTTTTAATGGTCATTTATAATACATGCGTACTAAAATTAGTATATTATTTTATAAGGAGCTAAGTGACACTTTTGTGGCGAATCTGTAGGTTTGATGGACGAACGTAGTGGGTTCGGCAAATACAAATGAGCCACAAAAGTCACTTTCTGCATAGAATACACTATTTTTCCTTCAGACGTTTTTACACTTAAATGTGAAATAAAGAAAATAATTAGGTTGTGAAAATGAGGAATAGTTAGATTTGCTTAGCGTGTTCTGGCAAGCAGCAGTAGACGTTGCTAGGATTCGTTGAAAACAATGCATTAAACGAGTTAAAAATTGTGAAGATTCTCCGTGTTATAGTAAGTACTTTATTAAACTTTTGTTCCTATTTGTGTAAATTAAAATATTACATTGTTAGGAGTATGATGGATTAGGAGAACTACACCCGTCAGAAATTACTGAAGCGTCTAATACAGCAATCGATTACCTACAATATCGAGCAAAATCTATGAACGCGCTTTTCAGCAATTTATAAAATGGTGCGATGAAAAAAGATTAAAAGCTACTCTGAAACCGTAATGTTAGCTTATTTTCCTAAATTTATACAACAAATATGTTGCTTTGCGCCCACGAAATATGAATGATCGCCGATTTTTTTGAAATATAGAAATGGAAAATGCTCAAGAACGGTGATGGGAATCCATAAAATATGTAGTGTTCCTAAGGAGGTAGCTTTTTCTTAAAATTAGCGAACTATACAGAATACACAAGGAATTGTCTAAGAAGAACCTCAGCTACACTGGTGGTGGACGGCGACGCAGATTTAATGTGCTTGAAGCGCCATGGTGGCTGTAAATCCAGCACTGTAGCTGAGCGTTATATCGAAGACTCTCTAGCAACAAAAAAAGAGGCAGCCTTGAAAATGTTTGCACCTAGTGCCACGGGCTACGAGTACAGAAGTTCATGTAGAAGAGGAAGAATTAAATACCATTTTCTTAGAACGCAGCGAGACCTCCACGGTTACCTCTGGCGGATTTTATTTTGGAGAAAATGTTAGTTTTAATCATTGTACTTTTAATCTTTATAACTCGAAACAATAAATTTGTTTTCGTTGTTTTCCAAATTAAGTGTTTGAGTTTGACTTTCGCAGCCGTCGTTGAAAATGTCAAACTTTAACGTTGTCAGGTGAAGTTTAAAATGCCATCTTTTATTGACGTCTGAAGAAAAAATTTTTACCGCAACTCTCTACGACGAATAGTTTCCGAGATACAGCACTTTGCATTATTATCTGGCCACTCGGTACAAATATTTAAATTATTTGCAAATCAGGGGCCTATTGCACCGTGGAACTTTTCAACTTTTCACTTTGCACCTTTCACTTTTCAGAAATAATTATGTTGCACCAAATCAATTTGCAAAGTGAAAAGCGTTACCTTTACGCGTGACTTGCGCTTTTGTGGGTACAGTTCATTAGAAGTGATTAGAGGTTTTATGGCCTAAATAATATTAAGGTAAGTTTAATTACACTTTAAAAGATATGTCGCTAGATAAACAGATTGTTAAATCGCAAATAGATTTAAGATTAAACGACGTTTTTTTCACTATTTAGTATTTTGTAAATAATTATTCTACAACTACTAGGACTATTTGAATTCTCAACACAGACATTCATCTAATTTTTTTCAGAAATATGGCTTTCTCATTAGGTACCTGTAACAAAAGTACAACTGCTGGAAACAGATGTACCAGGTGTGTTCTTTTCCTTTAAACAATGTATTTTCTTAGTTTCGGCAATCATTTTCACTTAACACTAATATGACTAAGTATGTTCTCAAAAATAACCTTAACAAATTATAAAAATTTGACTTTCAACTGACAGTTCTGTTTGACATTCTGTACCCGCTTCTGAGCATGCGCACATGAAATTCCAGAAAAACACTGCTATTTAAATGTCAATTCTGTTGCACCATTTTTTGGTATCAAAATTATTTTGACAAAACTTTTCAAACATTTGATAAGAGGTTGGACGTTTTGCAAACAATGATTCAAAGTATTTTATATTCATCCAGCGACGACAGTGATGAAGAAGATTGTCAAAGAAAGAGAAAAGTGTACGCAGAGAGAATAAATTTTGGCATTGAGGATGATTTTTCATTTAAAGAAGCATTTCGGCTTAGTAAACAACAAGTAGAATTTGTTTTAAATATCATAGGTCCTCACCTAGCATTTAGAAATAGGAAAAATTGTGCATTAAGTGCAAACGAGCAATTGTTAATATCATTGCCTTGGCTTGGAAATGGGGCACAGTTGCATGGTGTCGCTACAGTGCATGGAGTTAACAAATCAACTTTATGTAGAACGCTGCATAGAGCAGTTAATGTGATAATTGCTATTATGCTTAAAATTTTATACGTTGGCCGGATAATGGGCAGAATATTCCGCTGCATTTTTTCGAAAAGGTGGTTTTCCGTGTGTGTGTGGCTGTGTTGATGGTACATTGATACCGCTCCAAGATTCATGGGAAACATGCTCTTAATGTCATGCTAATCAGCGGTCTCGAATATTGTGTCTATGCAGTCAATGCTAACTGGTCGGGCAGAGTTCATGATTCAAAGTTCTGCGAAATACAGTCATCTTGCAAATTGAAAAATATTTTACGCAGTCTTTTTTTGGTCACTTTAGTAATAATAATTTATTATAATACGAGTGTGTAAGCAATCCTTTTGAGAGTGTTTTTTGACAAAAAATCTAATTTTTTTAAATTTAATTTATATATATATATATATATATATATATATATATATATATATATATATACAAAAACATATATTTAGATGTGAAAAAAATATTTTATATACTAATGCACTATTTGGACGTTATTTTCGACGATCGTGTGAGAACGCCTTGTCTACTTCTTACAGTAGCACAGTTCTTTTATTTATGTTTTACTGATTTTTTGTGTTGGTAATACTGTCTGTTTCATTTCTACTGCGTTGGGAACATATGATGTAGTTTTTTATTTACGTTTTATTTAGTATCAGCTGTTTATTGTCAATCAGCAAATTGTGCATAACCAACAAGTGTAGTGATCGTCTTGAGGTTTATTGTTCTGTGTGAGTTGTAGTAAAATAATGTGTGTTTTCTATTAGACCGTTGAATTATAAACAAGATGCCGAGCATAAGAAAGTTGAACCCAAGAATGTTATTTTGGGGGAACCAGCATAATTGAGATGTTGCAACGCCAGTTAGGCCTAACCCTAACCCTGCTATTGAGCCTAGGCCTATCCCCAAGAAGTCTGCTTCTAAAGAGAAGTTATTGTTCTCAAAGCTTCCAAAAGACTTAGAATATAAGAATACTCAGGTAAATTTTATTGATGACCTTAAGATATAATAAAGCCTTATACAATCATTTACAAAGTGCAGGTTTTGTGATAATACTGAAGTATTAGATTAGGCCTAGATGACAAGTTTCAGAGTGGACTGGTGCACAGAATGGTTATGAGTGTACAAATTGAAACAATAAATCTTCAGCAGTTTCATCCAAATGCATAAGAAATATTTATGAGACTAACCTTAGATATACATATGCACTGCGGTCTATAGGAAAAGGTCCAGAATCCGGCAATATGATTTCGGCCGTCATGAACCTTGCACCTCCTACTGCAAACTTTGATACACATAGTCGATTGCTTCTCACTAGTGCAACCGAAGTAAGTCAAGCCTCAATGAGAAATGATACTGTTGAAGCCATAGACCTAAAGGATTGATGTACCGATGTAGCGCCGCATTTGATGGGACTGACTTGGCAGAACCTCGACGAACGGAGTTGTAACAGTGACATCATTTGACTCAGGTAAACTACTAGATTATGAATGCTTATCAAAGTTCTGCGCGGGATGTGTACATAAAGATAAGAGCAGTGCAGAAAAAAAGGATATACGTAAACATAATTGTAAATCCAACTACATCGGTGCTAGCGGAGGAATGGAGGTCATTGACGCTAAGGCAGTCTACTGGTCGAACCAATTTAGGCCTGCAGTTAGAATATCTTGGTTTGAGTGGAGGACGTGGAGGCCTTTTGCTAATACTGGTTATACTTGAATAGTGCTTAATAGGCTACAAATTGGCTAATTCCACCGTTACGAATTAATCCAGATAATGAAAATGAAATTAGCTTAATAGAGTTCACAAAATGAAAAATATTCATTGAAGATAGTATTGGCAGATTAATAAGCAAATTTCTTGTTTAAATCATTTGTGCATTCAGCCAAAAAGAGAATTGATAGGATAATTTTAACATGTGGATTTAGCAAAATATTGCTAGGATTAAAAATTTTTAAGGGGCAAATATACCACAAAAAAAATGAAGTAAGCGTATATTCAAGAAAAAATGGTGTCACAATTAGATAATGATCTGACTTACGATTCAATTGTTATATAGTTGTTAATTAACTTTAATACGTTTATTATTTGATTACTACAACTGTTATTCAAATAACGCAAGTTTGATTTAAATTCTAATTCAGAGTCTGAATCACTGTAGGTCGTAATATGCATGCTGAAATTCTTGTGTGTGTTTTGAAGGTGGCAGTTCTAATTCCTTTTCCAATTTGAATGCTTGTATTTGGCTTTGTCAATTTCAACTTGAAGCAATTCTTTAATTTGATTAGATTTTCCTTGTTAGTGTATATTGTTCTGTGTGTCTAGTTTGTTTGTTTCGTTTTGTTTTGAAGTTCACATTGTCATATGTGTCAAGAGGTCTAAAACGGTAATAAAAAGTCTTACCTTTGTACTTTAAACCATGTAGTGCCTTAAATTATGACCCTGCTTTCTGTGTCTTGAACCATCCAAAACTGGCGATTCCTTCTCAATTATTTTGAATACTGCCTGTCTACTTCATCGAGTTTATTGTGTGTCCTGCGCCTCTTCCTGTTTTGGTGTCTTGTCACGTTTGGTCTGTTAGTTAATGTATTTGTATTTCTGAAATATGTAATGTTCTTACCAAGGCTCTGCTGTTCCATAAACCAAGAGATTGTTCGATAGGTCCATTGTCTATCGCGTAATTTGTCAAATGGATTTTGCATGATCGCCTGTGCCTTCTTGTTCTTCCTTCTCGTGTTTTATTTGATTCTTTCCAGCAAATGATCTAATAGTTGGTTTCTGTTTTCTTTGATTAATTGTAATGTCAAGCTTTTTCTTTTACTTTCCTCTGTGTGTCCACCCATTTTGCAAATTTTGTACTAATTTTAACTCGTCAATTTGTCGTGTATACACAACATCGTGATCTCGCTTTCTAGACTCTGTGACTGCAAAGTGAAAAGTCGTATTGAACAAGTTTTTAACATTACATTTTAATACGCATCAGTTATCTTTGCTAATTTGCTAGTTAAAATTTAAATTGAAAAGTGACGTTCCTTGAATCAAGAGGACCCTGGTGTTAATTGCACGGTATTAATGCTACATAGTGGTAGAACATATTCATATCTTTATTGGAACTATATGAATTAGTATCGGTTTGCCTTAAACTTCAATTAAAATAATTTAGTTTCCATTAAGGTTGGAAATCACACAGGAAATACAATTGCACATGTTTAATAATTACATAACTGACGAGTAGACTGTAAATTTGACTTACGTGTGATTCATAACTCAGATGATTTAGCAACATAGGTGGTTTAAAGTGTAGATATAAATTATGGACTTTAACGTATGGACCATGTGTTAGAGAGAAAAATAGATTTTGGAATCAAAATGGCGGCTGACAGGTGACTTGCGACAGTTGACGCGACCTCTTAATAGTTGTCAAATGGTATAAAAGTTTATTTGCTATTAAAATTATTAAATATAAATAAAAGTTCACCTCAAGTAGGATTTGAGTGAACTTTTATTTATGATTAATAAAATAATAATAATTTTTAATTACATGTTTACTTTTAAACTTTCATAACAAAAAATTATAATAACTTTATTTGCTGTTTTTGAAGATTTATTTAGTTAGTATTTTTACATCACAATGCTCACAATGCAATGAAATGTGTCTGTATGTCTGTGTGTCGGTGTGTCGGTGTGTCTGCGTGTCTATGTGTCTGTGCGTCTGTGTCTCTGTGTGTCTGTGTGTTTGTATGTCTGTGTGTCTGTGTGTCTGTGTCTGTGTGTCTTGTGCATTGGCAAGGAAATAAATGTTTTCCACTTCACATGTTTTATTTACAAAACTTAACATAACGTTTTAATACGCATCAGTTATTCGCAATCACTTTGCTGGTTAAAATTTATAATTTGAATTTGGCGCCTCTGTTTGGAATCAAGATGGATGCTTATTAATTGCGGTACTTTGTATATCTAGTGACTTTAGGCGGAGCTTAGTAAAGTCCCCACCTGGGAACTATAGAAGTGACCGGGCGATGCCGGTCGTTCCCGAACAAATTCTTTTTGCCGCGTTGGAATGTGCAACACAACCACAGGGGAAATGCCATGCCATGATATAGAGATGTGCGGATGAGAGAGTAAATTATTGAATTTGATGTGGACGTTGTTGCATATTTTTGCACTCAATATTTATTGAGGGTGTTTTTATTAACCTGTGTGTGAAAAATTATGGACTTTTAAGCAAAATTATGTACAAAAAAAAACTAAAACAACAAAAAAAAAGCTGCAAATAAGCTCAAAAATTGAAATAAGTCCAAATTTACAAAAAAAGCCAAATGACATATTTTTGCATAATTCATTGATATTTGAGGTTAAAATCTTAATGCTTTTAGTATTCACAAAAAGCATACTGACTAGGAATCAGCATTACATGCATTTTAATCTTCATTTTAAGTCAATTACTTTGCCATTTGAACAAATTGGCCATAGTGAGTAATTTCTAGATTTGATTTACCTATTACGTCTTATTCTATATCTCATTTTTCAAGTGTAAATTGGATTAAAATTTCATTACTTTGAAGTTAGTTTTCTTATTGATACATAAATGCTAAAGTATAACTTAAAAGTTTTAGCTTTACAGTGTATAATTAATTTTTGATATCGTAATTTTAGCTAGAAGTGGTATAACAAAACACAAAAATAAACATCATTCAGAGAAACTGAATTTTCTTCTTTCAAAAGCATTCGTTTTATCCAAACTTAACCTTTGGGAATAATTGAATTTCTTACAATATCTTGCAGAGTATAACATCACCTTTTTATGGCAGAAAGAGCTAGTTGTTTTCCTAACAAATTGTATTGCCTATCTTTTTATTTTTTATTTGGAGTTTCCGCTTACAGACACTCATTAATGCTACGCAATATATATGGACTTCGTATATTTCTTGCAATGAGCGAGCAAATAATAGTAGAGTTTGCCCAGTTTAATCCTCAATTACCAAGATTGATTGTTTCCGATCGGTTTTCTGCTTTACCTTGACTTTGTCAAATGGGAACTTTTCAAAACTTTGGTTTTCATAATAAATCAAGAAATTTTATGTGTTGCAACATTGGAGATTTCTTTAAATATCAAGATTAAGGCAAGTTTATTAATGTATTAATGTAGTTTGTAATTAGCAAGTCAAATTACCTTCTACGGCCGAGGGTTGCTTATTGGGTTTTCTGTAATAGCCGTCCACCTGAGTTCTAGGTGGTCAATTGTAATCAACTCAATGGACTAGGAACTACAGTTTTGTGGTTACGGCTTCAGGTAATAGTAACTAATTTACACATTTCCTTATAGGGTTATTTCCAGGTCACTTCCTTTATCTAATTAGTATAATAATTACCATTTACCATTATTGAATATCAACTCTAATACATCCTAACATGTGATTAAGACAAAATAAAATTATCTTAGAAACCATAATTATTTAGAACTACTACCTCAATTTCTATTAATGATCTTGAAATTTAAGGTACGATTAAGCACATGCAAATGAAACCACTTCATATGTAGTTAATAATTCATTTTAGTCAATTTCAAAAGAAAATGCCAACGTTCAACGAACCCTTTACTTGAGTTAATTTATAACGTAATGAATATTGAAATGTCAACATAAGGTTATTTAATAAGGGTGAAATCGTTTTCCAAGTTTGTGTAAATTAAAATTGAAGGGCAAATGATTCCATATATATTGAATTTTTGTTGTTTATAAATGAATGTACGGTTTATTATTGTATGGAAAGGTCTTTGAGAACTAGAATTAGTGTTACATCGCATGTTAGCAACACATGAGCAAATATATTATTGATAATGCATTGATCAATACTCAACAGAACATTAGATTATGTGGTTATACGACGTAAGGGCTATTTTTTTAATAAATAACGCTATTTATTGAAAATACATCTGAGCCTGTTATATGTAACGTAAATGTATTTTGCAAGTGTTTATTTAATTTGTTGTTATTTCTGTAACACTAACAATAATGTGCGATTATAGTATTTCAATTGCAGGTTATGATGTTTTTATATACAGGGTGTCCCACTATATTTTCCCCTATTTCAAGGGCTTATAACTTTTAAACGAATAAAGTTAGACACTTGCGGTTTTCACTGAAATGCTTCACAATGATACAAGTTTTGATTGGACTCATCTAAGTTTTTTCTTCACTTCCGGTTAGCCAAAAAACAAAATGGTGGTTTTTAAATTTTTTTTTACTTTTTTTAATGTAATACCCTGTATATTTTCTGATAAGGCGAAAAACATTTCTTTCTGCTATCCGTCGGTATAAAGTTTTTAAAAATCGATGTAGAATTAACTGAGCAATCAATTTTTAAGTAGAGGCCTGCAAAATCGGTAGTCAACAATTATTTATTATTGAAAACAAAATTAATGTATAAGATCTTTTATTTGACAATTTGTTGAGAACTTCTTCTTCTTCTTCTTTTTCTTCGCATGACTAGGATATTTCCTGTTTGTCTGCCCCTTATTCTGTTTCTGTTGTTGTTGACTGTATGTTGTCTTTCCATCTTTTCTTTGGTCTTCCAACTGGTTTCTTGCTATACGGCTTGTTGTTCTTCGCTATATTCGGTAACTGATTTGGACTCATCCTATCTACATGGTCGTTCTACTTTTTCTTTCTGAGTTTTATCCATTTATTAACTTCTTGTATGTCACATTGTTCTCGTATGGTGCTATTTCTTTGTTTATCTCTCAGTGTTATGCCTTTTATCGATCTTAGTACCTTCATCTCTACGTTGTTTATTTTCTATTTTGTACTTTTGGTGTCGTCTCTTTTCTCCGATGCATAAGTTAATAACGGTCGCGCCGATGTCTTTTATATTTTCATTTTGCTATCCACGTTCATGTATTTGTTTCTCCATATGGTTTCTCTTAAACAGCTGCTCACTTTTGTTGCTTTTATCGTTTGTTTTGTCGCTGCTATGTTCAAGTTTCTTTCGCTGATAATTTCCGTTCCCAGGTAGTTATATTTCATTACCTGTTCTATGATTTCCCCTTCTACTTCCAGCTTACATCTTCGTCGTTCCTTACTCATAGCCATGCACTTTGTCTTTTGTATTCTTTTGCCTTGCTGTTGAATGAGTGGAGTTGTCTTTATAGGTCGTCTTCATTATCTGCTATCAGTGCCGCGTCATCAGCATAACATACTATGTTGATTTTGTATGCGCCCATTCTGTATCCTTCTCTCTTCTTTACTTCTGTAATGATTTGATTCATTATCAGGTTAAACACTAGCGGGCTAAGAAAGTCCCCTTGTCTTATTCCTCCGTTTATAGTTATGTATTCTGTTTCTCCTCTAGTCATTCGTACTTTCACGTTATTGTTCGTATTTATGTCTTTAATAATTTTTATTATCCTGCCTTCTATTTCTTTGCATCTAGTAGTTTTATAAAGTCTTTCCGTTTTACTTTATCAAATGCACTTTTTAGGTCTGCGAAGCACATATATGCGGGTTTATTATATTCAATTGATTTTTCTGACGAATGATAAACGTGGCGTCTATGGTACTGCGATTCTTTCTGAAGCCTTGTTGTTCTTCGGCTATGTTTAGTCTTCCTTCTATTTTACCTTTTATTGTTGCTGGTAGCAGCTTGAGCGTACTATTCATTAGGCTGATGCTTTGGTAGTTTTCTGGGTCTTTTCTATCTCCTTTCTTTAGTATGGGTATTAAAATACTTTCTTTCCACTCTTGCGGTATCTTTCCGCTGTTAATTATATTGTTGAATAATTTTTGTATCCATGTGCATAGTGTCGCCCCCGTGTTTTATGAGCTCGTTGTGTATTCCATCCGGGCCTGGAGCCTTTCTATTCTTTAGTTGCTTTATTCGCGTATTTGTCTCTTCCTTTGATATGTATGTATTATCTCTATTCTCACTGTTATTTTCTCTATCACTACCTTCTTGTTCTTCTTCTTCTGCTTCTCTTTCATATCTTTTTGTAAGGTGCTCGGTCCACTGTTCTTCTGTGATTTCGTTTATTCATATGAATTCATTCATATCTTTTCTTTGCCTTTTTATCATTTTCCACACTTTTCTTTGCGATCCATATAAGTTATGTTCCATATCTTTCGTGAACTACTCCCAATATTCTTTTTTGATGTTGTCTATTTGTTGATTAACTCTATTTCTTATTCTTACATATTCTTCTCTTTTTTCGTTTGTATGTTTCTATTTGTATCTTAAAAACGCTTGTTTCTTTTCCTTTGCTCGGCTTTTGATTCTCTCATCAAACCAGGGTGTTTTATATTCTTTTTTGTTTCTGTTTACTTTTCTTTTGCCTAAGGTCTCTTCTGCTGCTTGTTTGATACTTTCTTTTATTGTTTTCCAACATTCTTCCGTATCTGCAATCGTTTCTAGCTTGTGTATGTTTAGTTTCTCTTCTAGTCTATTGCAGTATAGAGTTTTGGTTTCGTTGTTTTCTAGGCTTTCTATATTTAGTCTTTCTTCTGTTACTGGGTTCTTTATTTTTTCAGGTTTGATTGTTATATTTATTTTTCCTAATATGAGTCCATGTCCCGATCCTACGTACGCTGATGATAATGTGCGTACGTCTAATATATTTCTGGGGTGTATTTCTCTGTTTGTTATGATGTAGTCGATCATGGAGCTACGGCCTCTAGTGTCTGACCACGTGATTTTGTGCCGTATGGGATGCTCAAAATATGTGTTGTTAATTCAATTGTTCAACAGGCAAATTTCTATTAATCTTTCCCCGTTTTCATTAATAGTTTCCACATTAAATCGTTGTTTTATATTCCGTCAATCGGTGCGTTGCCTACTCGAGCATTGAGGTCTCCCATAATAATTGTTTTGTTATTATTTGGTATAGTGTCTAAGAGATCTTGTAGGTTTTCATAGAAAGTGACTTTTTGTTCTTTACTTTTTGTGATATTTGGAGCGTATACTGGAATAATGGTTAGCGTGGTGTGTTCCAGTTTTAGGGTGATTAGCATCATATGTTCGTCAATATATTTTATATCTGTAATATTATTTTCATATGTTTTGTCTATAAGCAGGCCTACACCTCCCTCAGCTCTTTTATCTTTTTCTACTCCACTGTAAAACATTATAAATTTGTTTATCTTAATGCTACCTTTTCCTTTCTTTTTTGTCTCGCTCAGGGCACATATTTTAATATCATGTTTCTAATTCTTGTATTATCTCCTGATCTTTCTTGTTCCACGAGGTAATATTCCATGTGCCTATCCTTAATATGTTTTTTTTCTCGTTGTCCTTTGACTCGCCGTGTTCTTCATTTTTGTTTCAGTCCTATTCCGAGGCTGGGTATAATCGCTTTGAGCAGAAATTCTTTTTTACCTCAGCTAGGGTGTTAACCTTGCCCTCGAACCCTCCTCCTTTATCTGGGCTTGGGACCGGCAACAGCAGTTTTGGGCTACTCCATCCACCCTCCTTCTGCTGCAGGCGGAGTTTATTGAGAACAATTTAACAAACAATTTACAATTTAACAAATAATCACAAATAATGTGATTTTTGTGGTGAACAAATAATCACAAAACATATTTAGTTGATAAAATAATTGTCCCGTAGCAACCTTAGTTAAACAAATGTTCTATATGACTATAATACATTTGTGTAAGCGCATTACTAAATTCATAAATGCCTTTTCTAGCGTAAGGGGTGTTATAGATTCAAAAGCGCGACCTATGTTGGTTTTTAGATCTTCTAAATTTTGGGGTGCAGGATTATAAGCCAGAGACTTAACATAACCCCATATAAAAAAATTTGGTACCGTCAAATCTGCCGAATTTGGAGCACATTCAATTGGCCCTCTCCTGCCGATCCAATTATTACCAAATTTATTGGATACAGATTCTGGAGCAATTAGCGAATAATGGACAGGTGCTCCATCTTGTTGGAAATAAATTTCATTTTCATTCTGCTCTATTTGGGGATAAAAAAATAACTCTAACATGTCCGTATAGTTAGCACCGTTTACTGTTTTTTCAGCAAAAAAGTGGCCCATAAATTTCGTTTTTACTTATTGCACACCAAACATTTACTCTAGGTGAGTCTTTTACAGTTTCATCAAATTCACGTGGATTCTCTTCACTCCAAATCCTACAGTTGTGTCTATTGAGCGCTCCATTTAGATGGAAACTTGCTTCATCGGACATTATTAACTGGAGGTCAGGAGTAGCTCTCATTAAATCCAATAAAATCTCAGACATAAAATGGCGTTTTTCGTAATCCCTTTGATTTATTTTTTGATGTAGCTGACTTTTATATGGTTTAAGTTTCAGTACTTGTAAGATTCTACGCACTTTAGATCGACTTACATCAAAATGTGACCCGACTTTTCTGATTGATCACTTAGGAGATCTTGTCATAAACTCATAAATAGCTATTGTATCATTAATAACATTATTGTTACCTGTAATTCGTTTCTTACGTGACAACGATGCATTGTTTTTGAAATTTTTTAACCATTTTCTTATTGTCTTAGTTGGTGGTATTTTATTAAACTCCCTGAAAAACTTTCTTCTGGTATGTACAATAGATTTAGTTTCAGCGAAATAAAGGACAATATTTGCCTTTTCTATATCGTAAAACGTCATTTCAATGGCAAAATATCTGATTATAGATCTCAAATACAATAATTGTGACATTTATGATGAAAATATTCCAGAGCCTACCTACTAAAAAATTACTGATAAATAATTGTTGACTACCTATTTTGCAGGCCTCTACTTAAAAACTGATTGCTCAGTTAATTCTACACCGATTTTTAAAAACTTTATACCGACGGATAGCTGAAATAAATGGATTTCGCCTTATCAGAAGATATACAGGGTGTTACATTAAAAAGTCAACAAAAAAAATTCTAGAAACCACCATTTTGTTTTTTGGCTAACCGCAAGTGAAGAAAAAATTTAAATGAGTCCAATCAAAACTTGTATCATTGTGAAGAATTTCGGTGAAAACCGTAAGTGTCTAACTTTATTCGTTTAAAAATTATAAGCCCTTGAAATAGGGGAAAATATAGTGGGACACCCCGTATTATAGGATGTTTTTAGGATATTTTCACAGAAAAATACTAGCGTGAATTCCGTTCGTCCAAGAGCCGAGATCTAAGGACTGAGAGATTACAAAGTGTCTAGAATGTTTTATTTAATAGATTTTTACGTGTGGCGCATGCGAAAAGAAAGAATTTTGTAAAAAAAAATTCGCGTGGCTGAGAATCGTTCATTTTTAATTTAATATAGAGAAGAGCTGTAGTTTTATACTTAGATACTTGCAACCAATCGTGGACCTCCCCAAGCTAAATTCATTACATGCTTTTAAGTAAATAAATGATTGAGACGAAATATTCATTTAAATACAACTTTAAGAACACAACATCTTTCTTGATTTATGAATACTTGTTGAAGATCACGTGTGGAAAATACGCTTTAGCCAGTCGAGCAAATAACGCGGCTTTATTGCTTGTTCTTTGTAGCAGATTACTTTCAAAATCCAAATCACCACTGTGCTAAGGTTAGTATATTTTATATGTACATTATAAAACTAGTTGTTATTAGCAAATGAATTCAGCTGTGCCGCAGGTATAACAAGGTTTACAACAGTAAATAATTTAAAAATAATTAAAATAGAAGCATATGCCATTTTTTTGTTGATAAAATTTTTTTTTAACTCCTCTAGTATACAATCTATCCTATTTATACAGGATAATAAGTATTTTGTGTAACAATAAGTGCAAGTAGCAATTGCTAATTGCTCTTGGACGTGCAGAGCAGGCTCCATTGAGCAACCCTATTACAAAATTACAAATATAATAAGTTTGAATAACAAGAATAATAAGAAAGGTTAACTTACAGTGGTGTGAAAAAGTTCTGCATCGCCCAAGAAAATAATTATTACTTTCAATTTAGCCACATTTTCGGCACAGGCTTTGGTTTAAACTTCTAAATATTGAGTTTTAATGATTACATTAGCAACTAATCTCCCAATTAGGTACGTTCTAAGTATAAATTCAATTAAGGTAAGTTCTTTCTTATAGTCGATAACTAACTATTCGCTTAACTTCTAATGGGGTGATTAACATGCATTTAACATGAAAATTAAAAGAATAATTGGCAAGCATACTCATTATGCTATAAGTATATAGTACACCTGCAGATACTATAGATTATTCAGTTTCATTTGGATATCTTTCAGTGTCAAAATGCCATCCGAAGAGAAATCGTTCAAATTATCGAATGAAAAATGACATGAAATAATTTTTAATCATAAACAAGGCGCTTCAAGTCGTGAAATAGCTATGCAAGTGCAGTGAAATCAATCAACGGTTATTAGAGTGATCAAAAAACACTCTGAAACGGGAAAAATTGAAGATAAACCCAGCAGTGGCGGTCCAAAAAAAGAACATCAGTGAGTGACGACAGTGTATTGGGAGGACGAGCTTGGCAAGTAGAAATTCGACAGATTTGACTAAAATATGGTGCTGACGTAAGTATATGCACTTCTACTGTAAGACAGAGACTTCTTACATCTGCACTTAGGGGTTGCAAAGCGCGGAAGAGACCTTTGCTATCAGAAAATCTAAGGCTCCGTCGTTTGAGATGGGCAAAGGATCATCGTCATTGGACTCCAGAACAATGGCAGAATGTATTATTTAGTGATGAATCTACATTTAACACACAATCATGCTGTAAATGCATATGTGGCAAAATTTTTTGGAACGGAATTTTCACGACAGTGTGTTCTGCCAACAATTAAACATCCAACATCTGTCATGATATGGGGCTGCGTGTCTGCTAAAGGTGTTGGTAGACTTAACTTAAGTTAAGTCTACCAACTCCTTTAGCAGACATGCAGCCCCATATCATTCTAGAAAATTTTGTGACATATGCATTTCCAGCATGATTAACCGTGAAGGATAATCATGCTGGAAGTGCATATGTTACAAAATTTTCTGGAAAGGAATTTTCACGACAGTGTTCTGCCAACAATTAAACATCCAACATCTGTCATGATATGGGGCTGCATGTCTGCTAAAGGTGTTGGTAGACTGCATGTTGTATCTGGCATGATGACTGCAACTGAATACATTGATGTCCTACATGAGAAGATGCTACCTAGTGGAAGAGAGTTATCTCTTGACAAAACCTTTATCTTTCGAGATGATAATGCTACTTGCCACAGAGCAAAGATCGTTCAATCTTAGATGTCGATCAATAAAGTTAGACTGGCCAGCACAATCACCGGATCTAAATCCAGCAGAAAACCTATGGCAGGGAATTTCTAATATTATTTCAAGAAAAAAAGTGAAATTAATTAAATCCCTAATTGATAACTGGTATCACTGCATTACGAAAGAGGAATTACAAAAACTGGTGAACTCTACGCCAAAAAGGTGTGAATTAGTTATTAAAAACAAAGAATGGCCTATTAAGTACTAAAAAAGTTTGCAATTAATTAGTGTGCATTAAAGTAATCGTCTTGGTGTTAGACCGTATTGTTGTATATAATGTACCAATATTAAAAAAAAATTAGTTTAAACTATAATGTATCTTATTTTATTAGGTGATGCAGAACTTTTACACACCACTGTAACTTTGAATAACAAGAATAACAAGAAAGGTTAACTTAAATATTTACAGTTAAGTAATAACTAAATAGCATTTTCAAAGCGTGTTAAAAATTCATTTGATTTAAATCGCTTCAGGCGTTTGGTTTGTTGACTTTCGTTCATTAGAGTGTTAACTACTGGTCGGAATGAGCCGATAACCGAGCTTGATATTTTTTGGCAGACTTTTGTATTTCTTCCTTTAGAGTTGGAATGCACAGATCAGTTGGTATCACTTTGTTTGGCACATACCACGGTATATATATATATATATATATATATATATATATATATATATATATATATATATATATATATATATATATATATATATATATATATATATATATATAATTATATATATATATATGTATTGTTACGCTAGTTCTCACCGTGTTTGTGACACCGGTGACCATTGAAATTGTTATGATATACTAAATTATATTGTTACTTAATAATGCTGTTGCCAGATTTGTGATAACTATTCTGAAAATTCATTTTCCAATTATTAGTAATACAAACGTAATAATTACATTTCTAGTAAATTATAATTAATTTAGATGTTATTTCAAGTTAAGTAGTGCACTTTGAAATTCTTAAAGGCGTTGATAAATGTCCTTTTACGTCAAAATTAAAATCACCGGCGCAGTAGTGTATGTTGTACATACAGAAAGTAACAGATAAGTTCATTATTTTGGAAATCGTTAATTTGTGTTCAAAATCCTGCGACACGTCAATTTTTTGTTTTGATTCCGGAGTTTATGCTGTGTCGCTCATGTAGTCTTATCCTGTCCCACAACCAGACGATCCCGACCAGCAACTAGTAGCTTGAACTGTACCCGATAAATAACTACTATCCTGACCAGATTCCTGTCCAGCACCTCATCAATTTATCCTGCACCAGTATTCCCAAACCAGTATCCTAGCCAGTATTACCAACATCCCCAACCATACATATCAATACATATCTCCTAAAGTCATCCCGTATTATTATCCTGTCCAGCATACCGCAAGTATTTATCTACGCACAATGTTATGTACAACATTCTTGGAGGTCACAAGCCCCGAGAAAGGTGCATAAAAGTGACAATGGTAAGAAGTTATTAGTTTGCCGGAGATGATACCCCAGAAAAACTAACTATTTCAACGCCAGGAATCATCCGTTTTTCAATATAAGACTACTTTAAAAGAGAGAAAAACCCGTTCATTCATACTATGCTCTTGCTGGTGCCCATGCCCCGAGATCGGTACTGAATGATGGTTAGCCAAGATAAGTACTTAAGTAGACCGAGGTTAGGCTCTGAATAATTAGATACTGTTACTTAGAAGGCTTCCTTAACGATATTAATCCTTTAAACATTGCCGGTAGTTTCGACTCCGAAGACGCTATTTCAGTTCCCTAAGAATATATATATATATATATATATATATATATATATATATATATGAATATTCTGTTAATACGTATACAAAAAGACCCAACCTGCATATAAAACCCCTGTTTGAAAGATTAAAGATTGAAAGATTAAAAGTCGTTCCGAAATGACAGAATTAAGATAAGGCTACTTTACTACTCTCGTTGTGACGATGCGCTAAGATGACATTAAAAACCTTCCATGTCTTCTTATTTATCTCTTATATTTTCTTACAATTACAATTTACCAGTGTATATAATTTACGTCTCCTATATACAAGAAAACATATATTTATATATATATATATATATATATATATATATATGAATATCCTGTTAATACGTATACAAAAAGACCCAACCTGCATATAAAACCCCTGTTTGAAAGATTAAAGATTGAAAGATTAAAAGTCGTTCCGAAATGACAGAATTAAGATAAGGCTACTTTACTACTCTCGTTGTGACGATGCGCTAAGATGACATTAAAAACCTTCCATGTCTTCTTATTTATCTCTTATATTTTCTTACAATTACAATTTACCAGTGTATATAATTTACGTCTCCTATATACAAGAAAACATCAAAACCACAACAACCAATGTTGCACCAATTTAAGTTACATATAAAAGTAGAACCATCTGTTGTTCTGCCAAACCAACTCACACACTAAAGGCAAACCAACCGCTGTGCTGCCAACTTAACTTACATTCAAAAAGGAATCAACTTATTTAGGAACTACTTCACACAAACAAACCAACAGTATGTCCAAACTAAATTTGCCAGGTACATCCATTACGATATCCATTAAAGACTTCCATTACTGATTTTTATTAGCATTAAGTTGAGTTGGATTATTATTTCTCCATTCTAGGATACGTTGAATGCCTTTGTTGATTGCAATTTGCATTTCAGCTTCAATGTTTTGATTTGAGATAGAAGGTGGATTACCAATAAGAGTAGATGATTGAGATTAACTACAACAAAGATTGCTGTCGTCAGCAAAGCAAAGGTTAGTTATTGAAGAAATAAGATTATTTATGCATAGCAGAAAAAGTGTAAGCGCTATACCTGATCTCTGTGACACGCCCGGATTAATGCCAATTTGTTTTAAAAAGAAGTCAAAAACTACGACATGTATTCGTCTTTTATCAGGGAAACTAGAAACCCAGTTGATGATCGTATCATTTAACCCAAGCGAGGTTAGTTTGGCTGGCAGACACTTGCCAAAGTTGGTCAGATATGTTTGAGTTTGTCAAAGTGACGGAGACGTGTTATGTTGCATTTCTATTCTTACATATAAATAAGAAATCTAAGACAATGGCACACTTACTACAAGAATGAGTTAATTTTTTTAATTTCAGAACTGAAATAAACAATATTAAATAACATTGAAATTAGAAAAAAACTGTTCAAAATAATTGAACGTTTTAAATATTTGATAAAAATTAAAATTGTTTAGTTATGTTTAACTTGTGATTAAACAGTTTATGTAAGATTCGTGTACTTTGGATTAAGTGTTATTAATAATAAACCATATATATCAAAATATTTATTTTTTTTCGTACCGTAATGACTATTTCATCGGTTACTTGTGAAACAGAGGTAGAATGTGTCAAGATTACAGTCCATCGCCCTTGAAGGGGTGTCATGTTACAATTCTAAATCTAAAAATAGAACGGGTTGTTGGAAACGAGAGGAAGGAGTACAATGTTAATGGACATCTTCAAGGCCAAAGTTGATTTACTACAGGATTGCTGCATTATTGCAATTCCTAGAAATCTGAAAATAGAACCAGTTCTTGGAACCCCCAAAAAAGCTCATTGACCTTAAACAGTTGGTCGAAGATAAGAAATACGCAGTGATCCTTAGAAATCTAAAAATAGAACCAAAGTTCATTGACCTTTTTAGACCAAAGTTTTAAGTTTTTGGAAACCGTCACTTGTTTTGAAAAAAGAGCTCAAAACCTATTAAAAACAGCTCAAAACGGATCAAAAGCAATTCAAAACAGGTACTCGTTTCCCAAAAACTGGTACTAGTTTCCCACAACAAAAAATTGGTGGTTGTCTTCTAAAAACCTATGGCGGTTAACTAGTAGTAAAGGTAGTTGCAAACTAGGTAGTTGAAAGTACGATAGCACCCCTTTTTACAATTATAAATTCTCATATGCGTTGGATAATTGATTTTTAGAAAATTGATTTTTCCTGAAAATATCACGGACCATTATTTTCTAGATTTTTTGAAATTGGGTAATTTCCGGTTGGCTAAGTCACTGACTCTTGAGAGGTCTATGAGCTCTGTTTTTTAAATTTCTATAAATCCACCAATTTGCGGGTTCAAGAGAACAATGAATTTTGGACTAATACACCTCCCATTTCCGGCAGTTGGTTCTATTTCTAGAATTCTAACTTTGATCAAGAAAAGGTCAATAAACTTTAACCTTGACACATTTTCTCTCAGACTTATTGTAATTTCCTCTCTCTTACACATATAAATCCCTGTGCGGCCTAAAACTGACATGCTATGCTGGTCTTATACAAGCAGAGTATTTGTCATGAGGATATTTTTTGAACACGAAGAGGTTTATTGGGTAAACCAAGAATGGGGAGTGGTTTCAAAATTGGGTAACTAAACAGCTATTCCTGCGCTGGATTAATGGTTGTGGGTAACTCACCGTATGATTACACGCATTTAGATAAGGTTTGGTAGATCAGCTTGAGGTGTAATTGGTTAAGCACGGGGTCGAAACTGAGGACAAAATCCCAAAGAGCAACTGTGCCACAAAATTCGACCGTTCAGGTCAAGAGGGAAAAATTATGCAGTTGATAATATTTTGATTGAGCACGAGTATGAAGTTTTTACGATGATCTCGTACCGTTGTCAAATAATTTTATTCAAATAACATGGGGGTTTTGTAAAAATGATTACAGTAAGCGAATCTGTTCTGAGTCTCCACGGAAAGACAAGGTTCAGAAATTCTGGCTCTATCAGAATGTTCTGAAGCAATGTGGCAAAATTGTTGTTCGGAAAGGATAATTTCAAATGATAAGAGGAAAACATAGGAAAATGTTTAAAATAAAAATATTCCACATATTTTAGCACTAGGAGGAACCGATTTGTATTCAGTTGTGGAATCAGATTTTTCTACTGATTCAATTAAGGTGGGATATATTCACCTATTGCTTTAACTCCAGTGCACACATCCACATGAATAATACACCTGAAAAACTATCTGAGTTTGTATTTTTACATTAGCAATGTTTTTATTAAAGAATTTCTGAAAATATCGATGTACCAGTTTGAGAGAATTGTATTTTAATGTATTAACACATTATTAGATCCCTTTAAACAATACATATGAATATTCAAAATACGTGAAAATGTTAGGTATTGTTTCGAAATAACTCTTCAGTATCTCTAAAGTTTTTGTAAATTAAGAGAAAAGTTAATGGTTAAAAACAAATTACATCGAAAGCAGTAGGTTTTATAAAACAGCCCGGAACTAATATAATCTTACGAACACGCGGTGCATTATACGAGACACACAAAATATAAGATTACACATTTTCTATTCGAAACATGAAACCTTCCATATCTTTAATAATAGAAGAGTAAGATGCCCCAGAAAAGCCATTACCTTCCTATTCATCTTATACTTAAATCGATACAAGTAATTTATGAACTTCCAAGTTCACGTAACTTTCTTTCACTATCTTACGTAATGCTTGATATTGTTACCCATGTTAATAAACTCTTAAAATTCTTAAGAGCTTCTTTGGTTGACAATAGATTACAGTTATCTCTAAAAAAAGCTTCGCTTATCGATCTTAAGGTTATTAAACGTAAGGTTATTTAAGTATTTAGCAGCTCGTTCATTCATTATAAATTCTTATTATTGATTCAGTCAAAAGCTCTTAGAAATATCTCTAAAAATGAACACTTTTAGAAGGAATCCATTAATCAAATACTTCATTAGTTTATTAGGTATATAATGTTTGTTTTAAAATTCGTGAATACTAATGGAGTTTCCATTAACTCCACTGTAGAAAGTGCAACTTAGAACTGCTGTAGACATTTTTAATATCTAAATGTATCATTGTCAAGATAATATATACAAGCAAAATAATGAACATGTATCGAAACGTTTAATTTGTATTACATTAATATACAAATACACCATTAAAAACCCAAAAAAGATAAGTATTTTAATATGTGTAGTAATGGCGAAAGTTTACATTTTCATACTGTAAGATGAATAGGTATTTACAATTAAATTTAATTTTTAATATTGATCCCTAAACAAATAATATAAAATAATAATTTAGATTCTAGGCAGTGAAGTTTTACACGAATTAGGGATTTAGCGCCGAGACTTAGTAGGGCAGAGGTACACAAATTGAATGAGTTTTAGAAAGGATACTTCATTAGTTTTAAAATGTTTCCTCAATTTTATGTAGGAAATGTTAAGTGCCTGTCAGATTCCTTGGTACGATACAATATAATTGCTTCATTCTCATATTCCATTCCTTTCAAGTGTGTAACCCCCCCCCCCCCCCGGCTGGGTGCTACTTTTATTTGCCATCGGTTTACGCTAGTCAGGTCGGAGTTAAAGACTGTCACTACTTTGTGAATAAACCTAAGAATAAGTCTTAACAGGTTATAACAAATTTATTCGGGTATATTAATATAAATTAAAACAAACTCTAAAAAGGAACTAATAAAATAAACAATCTTAATTAAATATTGAATTAAATAAATAAATTGGACACTACAAATAATTCTGGTGGTCCCTATGTTGAAATGCTATGAAACGCGGTTGGCTGGTGAATTAGGATCTCCCTCTATGGATAGTACTGTAAAATATATAATTAAACAGCTGTTTCAGTAATGCGTGAAATTTTCATTACTAAAACGGTTAATTACATAATTAACAGGTGATATCAGTGTAATTAAATAGGTGTAATCTGGAGTCAGGCTTACAAAGGAATTATTTACAGGTAAGTGTGGTATTTACATCTGTAACTTCATATGAAAGTTAGTATGCTGATCATATACAGCGGTCGGTCATTAATTGTTTATTTCAATTCAACGAATTGAACTCTGGCCAGGAATTATTAACAGGTACTAACTATTAATACATTACTTATGAATAAAATCATAACTGCGAACGGGTTTTATGTACAGGTCAGGTATATATATATATATATATATATATATATATATATATATATATATATATATATATATATATATATAGGGCGGAGTTAATTATGATTAAACCGTACGTCCAATAAATTTTAAAAACTCACTAGGCGCGTTGATCGGCACCCACAGATCGCTCAAAAAATTAACACGCGTAATGAAGAATCCTTTTCACTACCGAATACACCACAAGCTACCACTCCGCCTGTTAGCTCGCAGCGGTTTAGCGATCAAGTCCACAAAAGTCCAAACTATACCATTTACGGGAGTTCACCGTCCTACGGTTGCCTGTGCACAAAAGATTTTTAGGGGACTGCTTTATCACATGGGAACTATTCGAATCAATAAGATAAACGATTATTGGAAGATACACTATTGGTTAGGTTTGCTTTAATGTTCGATGTTAGCCATTCATAGATTATTCGAACAATTCAAAGAAAATAAAATGCATCCCTATAAAATGATACCAACTCAGGAGCTCATGGAAGATGATTTTGATAGGCGAGCGTATTTTCGTGATTAAATGATGGCAATGTTAGGTAACAATATAAGCCAACTAGAGCATGTTTTGTTTTCTAATGGGTGCACCTTTACACTTCATGGTCATGCTAATCGTCAAAATTGCCGCTATTGGTCTAGGGAAGATCCTCACTGGATGAAGGAAGAACATACGCAATACCCTGAAAAGGTTAATGTTTGGAAAGGAAGTGTTGGAGATCATATTATAGGTCCCTTTTTGGTTTATGGAAATTTGGATGGCGATCGGTATTTAACACTGCTCCAAAATAATGTGACAACTTTGACTTATATCCTGATCCAACAAAACCACAAGTTCAAGCGATTCGTCGTTCCGTCCCATGGATTATGGGGTTGGCTAAAATTCGTCAACGCCAAAATCAAGACTAAGAAGAGCAAGATCTGCCAATAGTAAAATCCTGCCACATTCGGATACTCGCAGCCATCGGAACATTTCAATACGTTACTGCAACATACATGGTATCAGGTCGAATCTTAATGCTTTTCACCTAGAACTTGAACAAGTGTAACAAGTTTCTATTAGAAACACAAGTCTGCCCTGGAAGCACTGATTCGCCTCACCTGCCATTTTCCAGATACAACCTCCACTCTAACTTTCGCCTAAAAGGCAGGGTATGTGCGTATACTAAGGACAACAAATTCGACGAAATTTTGTTCAAACATTCTGGGCCCCAATTTGTGAAATTTTCCATCTTATGATATTTCAATTCTAGGAGATTTTAATGTCCAAAACAACAATTGGCTTCAATTTTCATCTACGACTAATCACGCAGGACATATCACAGAAGAATTTGCTATATCCTGTGATTCCACACAAATGATTTCCGAACCCAACAGAATCCCTGACAACCCTAACCATACTCCACATCTCCTGTACATATTCCTTATATCTAACAGACTTGTCTATAAAACCTCTCCCCACTTGGTCAATCAGACCACTACCTAATCGAAATATCTTCCTTTGTACCAAATAACACTGTTATTCAGAAAACGGATAGAACTATGTGGTGTTGTAAATCAGCTAACTGAAGCAAATAGATTTTTTGGCAGCCTTACCCTGGCGTGAGTATTGCTTTAAACGGTCCTCCTCTTTAAACATTGCTCTTTCAATAACTGAAGTTATCGTGATGGCTATGGCGTTATACTTTTGTATTATAGCAAAAGCATAAACTCTATACCAAATGGAAATCAAACAAATCTGCCGAAAATCACGCTGACAATATTTCCGCAAGTAATAGTTCCAAAAGCATCATCCCGAAGCCAAAAATATGTTTGAAGAACGTAAATGCAAAGAATTAGTCTCATGTCATTTGGGTAGTCGTAAATTTTGGTCATTAGCTAAAGCCATCAGTCAACACTTTAATACATCTTCCTTTTGTTCCATGGTGTCTCATGACGGAGCTGTAGTAGATGATACTACTGACAAAGCTAACCTCCTTGTCGATTACGTTGCATCAAATTCATGCCTCAATGATTCTGGTAAAATTGTGCCGTCGCCCAAATCTACCCCACACGCTATGGAACCAATCCACTTTCGATACAAACTTCTAAAATAAATTATCAATCAACTTGACTGGCCCTGGCGGTATTCCAGCTATCGTCTTTAAAAAATTATCTCCTGAGCTAGTACCTATATTGTCCAAACTCTTTTCGATCTCCGTGTCATTTGGCGAGTTTCCCTCATCCTGAAAGTTGGCAAATGTCCAACCTATTCCTAAAAAGGCCGATAAAACCGATCCCTCAAACTATCGACTAATATCTATCACTTACATTCTATCGAAAATCATGGAAGAATCCACAACCATGAACTAGATTAGTTCTTTGAGTCCAATAAACTCCTCAGTGACCACCAGTATGAGTTCAGACAGAGTTGTTCAACGGGTGATCTTCGTTTACGTCACCCAAATTTGGAACAACACATCAGAATGGTCCGGTGACCAGTTTTTCCATAAGTGTCTACTTACCAAACTCACCTCGTTCGGCTCATCCGATACGCTCATTAATTGGATCTCCACCTTTCTTAACAAAAGACGTACACGTGTTGCTTCTTTTCGAAAGAAGCTACTATTAACACGGGCGTACCCCAAGGGTCAGTGACAGCCCTCACACTTCTCCTGCTATACATAAATGATCTAGTTTCCTCTACAACTAACCCGATCCATCGCTTTGCAGACGTCAACACTCTACATTGCACTTCTTCTCAGTTTTCCCACAACAATAAGACTACTCATTATATTAAAGTGAAAATGGCAGCCTCAACCAACAGAGACTTAGATCGTATCCTTAAATGGGGAAGAAATAATCTACTCATGTTCAACGCGGACAAAACCAAGTGTTGCCTTGTGTCCGCCTAGAAAGACCGATCATTTCCTGCTGTAAATATGAATGGCTTAGATCTCAAGTTTTCAAAATCTATTTCTACGTTAGGGATGTCCGTATTGTCATGGGTTGAGCACCTTCTGTCAAACAGCTGCCCGTAAACTGCGCTTTCTATACAGATCTAAACAGTACTTCACATCGCAATACTGATAAGGCTCAAATTCGACCTCATCTGGAATACAATTCCCACCTCTGGGTCGGTGCTTTCCAATACGCCCATAATGTGATAAACCGCATCCAAAAAAGAGCTATAAGACTTATAACTGACCCGTCTCTAACTTCTGACCTACAGTGTTTTGAGCATAGAAGAATAGTTTCTTTTCTTTCCGTGTTCTATCACTATTATAATGGCAAGTGTGTGCCTTCGAAATACACTCCTTATACCTTCGCCGTTCATCTTCGCTAGGAACACTTAGTTTGTCTATTTACACCATAATTACACACTCAAAGTTCCATCTTGCCACAATAAACGTGTTTTAAAACAGGAAACGGAAACTTATTAAGTATTAATAAAATACTTACCCTTTTTGGGTTTTTTTAATGGTGTCTTTTAAATTATACAATCTAAACGTTTCGATAACACTTACAGTTATCTTCGTCAGTAGTAATATCTGTTAAAATTTTTTAACAATTTTGTCAAAGTTGAAAAATTAAAACATAAACGTCAGTCTGCTATCAACATAACAGTTTGAGAAACGTATAAGCCAACTATAAAATTAATTTTATAGTTGGCTTTATACGTTCTCATTAATTTTATAGTTGGCTTAATACGTTTCTCAAACTGGTATGTTGATAGCAGACTGATGTCCATGTTTTAATTTTTCAACTTTGACAAAATTGTTTACATCTTTAACAATTTTAACAGATATTACTACTGACGAAGATAAGATAATTATTTTATTATGTGTGATAATGGTGAAAGTTTACATTTTCATATTATTAAGTATTAATTTGATTTGTTTTAAAACTATGTAAACTTTACATCAAACATTGTATTTGACAATGTATTGTGTTTTTTGTTGCAGTTGATTTAGTGAATCATGTAGTTAATAAAACAAGGTAATAAATAAAAACGTTGGATATAATCTAATCTATCAATATGTTACAATAGGTCCGTTTATCTGATGACTAGTTATTTTGAAAATCTGAAAATAAGGAAATTCTACATTCCTGAAGAAATAATTATATTTGTGTTATTCATTATATACTATTTCTGTTCCTATTGGTTTTAGTAAATGAAATAAATCTAACTTTATAATATGAAAATATTCACTAACCTGGAAAATATTTTCATGTTTCTGAAATGGCCGCTAGGGGGCGTAACTGCAATCTTCAATCTAAAAAAGTGATGTTTCTGTAAATTCTGCTATATTAACCTAATAAAAAAATAACTGATCTTTGAAGTAGAGGATGAACTGAACATTTTTTGTTTGGCACTTTTTAACGTATGTTTAAGAATAAAGTGGTGGGGGGTATTCAAAAGATTCCTTAAATAGCCCACTGTATCTTCGAAACGGCTAAGCCGATTTTAACAAACTTGGACGCGTTGAAATGGGCTATTCTTGGGCTACAAATGTTATAATATTTGAAGTTTTGTTAGTTTCACATGTCGTCGCTAGAGGGCTTTGTTCGACATTCCGACAGAAACGGTTAATTTTCGCAAAAAAATTAAATGCATTGACCTTTTTCATGAACAAGTAGCTAAATGATGCCTAAACAAGCTCGCGAAAACCGCATCTCGATTTCTTGTTCTTAACCTAAAATATCGGCCAAAGAAAACTTTATACGAAAATCCCTTAAATTTTTATTTTTTTTAACTATATTTTTCTGGAATTGTTTCTATTATGTAAGTTGTGGCCCTAAAAGGGACCGATTTAAAGGAGGAAGGTTTTTAATGCCCCTGTAAATGCTCGAAATGCTGACCATCACGCTCTATGCGTTGCTGAAGCCTCTCATGACTAGTCAAAACTGCAGCTTCAGTTTTTTATATTTTCTCTAGTAGTAGGTTGAGTCTGAAACGCGATGTCCTTTAAGCGCCCCCATAAATAAAAATCAAGGCAAGTTAAATCTGGCGATCGCGGTGGCCATGGAAACAGACTTCCTCTTCCAATCCACCGCTGTTGAAATACTGCATTAATATGCTCTCGCACATTAATAGCAAAATGTGCTGGGCAACCATCCAACTGCAAAAACAATTTTTGCCTTGTTTCCAGAGGCACATCTTCCAACAACAAGGGTAATTGATTGGCCAAAAAGTCAAGAAATACATTGCCATTTAGGGGTTGCTCAAAAAAATATGGCCGAATAATTCTGCCTCCCAGTATGCCACACCATACATTTAAACTCCAACGTCCTTGGCGCTGAACTTCACGCAACCAATGGGGATTTTCTGCAGACCAATAATGCATATTGTGCAGATTGACTCTCCCGTCACTACTGAAGGTGGCTTCAACGATCCAAAGAATTTGAAATAAAAATTCTCTATTTTCGCGTATCATTCCTAACATCCAATGGCAATAATCTAACCTTCGTTCAAAATCTTCCTTTTTCAAGGCCTGATGCAAAACGACATGATATGGGTGCATCCTTAAAGTAATTAAAAAAAGTTTAAACGAATACTTATATATTTTGATGGCCATTAGAACTTACCTATGGTCCAACAAAATATTTTGAACCGTTGTCGGTGATATGCCAGACTCAGTGGACAATGCTCTTGTGTTAACATGAGGATTCCTTCAATATAGCCCAGTACACGGTTAATATTTTCTTGTGTTCTTCCAATTCTTTGCCGTTGAAACGTAGGCGAAAGCTACCATTGGCTCGTAAGCTCGCCACTAATCGGGGAAAAACTCTTACATCGCAAGGACGCCGATTTGGATATCGAGCCGCGTAAACTCTTTTAGCTACTGCGGCATTCTGAAGACATTCAAAATAAACCGCAAGCATATCAACAGCTTCATTATTCGTAAAACGCATTTTGAAAGCACAAAAATTGCTCAAAGTAACGCGAAAGTATTGACAACTATTGACAATTTGAGGATTATGTATGTTTTGTTTAGGTATCTGTTTCCATTGCCTGCTTCTATTAGTTGTATTTTTCGTATATATCCATAGTGAATATGAATTTAAACAAACAAAGAATAGGCCTTTCGCATAACTTTTAGCACTGCTTACTTGCCCGTAGCATTTTCAAAAAAGGGTTATTTTATTCTGGTGAATAAAAATACAAACATTTAAAATCGCAATTTCTAGGTAACCTATTCAGAGCCGAAATTGAAGCTGCAGTTTTGTCTACCCATAAGAGGGCTCAGCAATGCACAGAGTGATGGTCAGCATTTAGAGCATTTACGGGGGCATTACAAACCTTCCTCCTTTAAATCGGTCCTTTTTAGGACCACAATTTACATAATAGAAACAATTCCAGAAAAATATAGTTAAAAAAAAAATAAAAATTTAAGATATTTTCGTATAAAGTTTTCTTTGGCCGATATTTTAGGTTAGGAACAAGATATCGAGATGCGGTTTTCGCGAGCTTGTCATTGAGCTACTTGTTCATGAAAAAAAGTCATACCAATGCATTTAATTTTTTTGCGAAAATTAACCGTTTCTGTCGGAATGTCGAACAAAGCCCTCTAGAGACGACATGTGAAACTAATAAAACTTCAATTATTTTAACATTTGTAGCCCAAGAAAAGCTCTTTTCAACGCACCCAAGTTTGGTAAAATCGAATTAGCCGTTTCGAAGATACGGGGGGGGGGGGGTGATTCAAGGAAACCTTTGAATACCCGCCACCACTTTATTTTTATAGATGCGTTAAAAAGTGGCAAACAAAAAATGTTCAGATCATCCTCTACTTCAAAGATCAGTTATTTTTTTATTAGGTTAATATAGCAGAATTCACAGAAACATCACTTTTTTAGATTCAAGATTGCAGTTACGCCCCCTAACGGCCATTTCAGAAAGATGAAAATATTTTTCAGGTTTTTGTATTGGCCGTTTTAGTAAAACTTTTTTTTCTGCAAGCCTCTACCATGTATAGTTTCCCAGATACAGTACCGTGCATTCTTAGTTGGCCACCCCGTACAGTGAAAACTCAATATAGTACGTTTTATATATTTTTAATTGCAACTACATATGTTAAATTATAGTGCTGAGGTAATTTAACATATAATTGGTAATGCATTTACGTCAAGGTCAAGGAAAAGACAGCAAGAAACCTAGACATACAAAACGCAAAAATTAAAATTAAGGTGTACCATTGTACCTTTTTTACTATAAGATGCCATAACCTATTTAAACGGATATCTTCTTCTTGCTTATTGAAGTTATTAGGATGTTTATACATCTCAATAGCTTTACGTTGTAAACGTATATAATAATGAGTTTGTTTTGACAATATTCCCATATTTCCAAATTGTACCTCATGATTAAAATTATTTAATGCATGCTCTACTCTACTTTACTGCAGATACCTCTAGTTGACCTAATCCACGAAATCTCATATGTTCTGTACGTCTTGTATCGTTTGTGGTTCCAATGTATACTTTTCCACATGAACCAGGTAACTTATACACTCCGGAAGATGATAATGGGTTTGAAACGTCTTTAGTTGGCCTTAAATGTCTTTTACACTTTCTTGTAGATTTAAAAACAGTGATAATGCCATGATTAATTAGGATTAATTCAATTCTATCTCTAACATTAGTCGCTTCGCTCGCTCGTGATCGTACTAATGCAGTCGTGCGTAATAGGCTACTTACCACCTTTATTATGTAATATACTATATTATAGTACTAATTCTGTGTTTTGTTTTAGGTTGGTGACTCATTTTACGTAAGTGAAATACATAAAACTGTCAATTATATTTATCAGGATAATAAAATTGCAGAATATTGGAAATTTTCCAGCATTGGCTATTAAAGCACACGTGATTCAACTTTAAAAACTGATCACTCTCCGTTTATATCAACAGATACTCGTAAATTACCGAAAATCCATAATTCACGAACATTTGCTTAATGTGCTAACTTATAAGCTACCTAAACCATTTTCTCAAATACATTAAATGAATATAATTGAATTTATATTTTGCATTAACCCATCATCGCATTCTAATACTGTGATTATTTCGTGACCAGTTTCAGTTATTTTCAGTATGCAAATAGTCATATTTTCTGCTTTATCGCTGTTTTATGGAGATTATTCAGGAATGCGCTCAAATGTTTTGCGATTGTTGTTTTCACGTATTTTTTGTATTTATACTTTTCTACTGTGGAATGTAATGAAAACATTTCGAAAATTTATACATTGTCCTAATGGTAGCAACCTTCATGCGATTAACGTACCATTAAAGTAATCGTTTTATACAGAAGAAATTAATACACGTACACTTTAAGTGAGATCGTTTGCAATTTTTATTTTCTTATTACTAAATTAATTGAATGAAGCAATTTCAATTTTAGGTTTAGAAATAATTTTGGTTCTAATTACTTGTACGAATATGTGATTACTAACAGATTCAAATTCCTCTTGTAGACATTTAATTACTCCAGCTAAATTTGATCATTTCCATTTCGAGTCTAACGTGTATCATATTATATAGAACACGACTAATGTATTTTCTTCTTAAATCATTCTACCGGAAATGATTAATACATTAAATGACATTTATGGCAATAGGAGCTTAATGCGACAGATTTGTCTACCCCCAAATTTAGGTTATTAAGCAACATTTCAAGGGCCCCAAATATCAATCAGATTTGCAGAGAAATACGAGTAAAATGCAATCCCTCTTTCGGTATAAATTATTTTCATGTAATAAACCCTGACTATTCATTAACGATTAGTTATTTTAACTTTACAAATTTTTGCAACTAAACTTTATTGAAGAACTACGTACATATGTGTTCATTAGTTTGTTCAGTCAGTTGCACATTGTTGGAAATTTACAAGAACTTTTGAGAAAAATGTGTAAATATTTTAAAATAAATTTTTTTCTTTAACCCTTAACTGGTGACCCTACTTTCAATTACACGTAGGAGTCTGACGGACTCCTACATATAAAAAAGCAGATTTTTGAAAATTAATGGAAAAATACAGTAATAACATTTTAATAAAACAATATTCTGATGGTATATTTAAGTTTATTAAAAAAGAAAAAAATCTAATCGTAAGTGGATAGAACTTATCCAAGAATTTATCGTTATAGAAAGGCCCCTGTATTTTAAAAAAAATTCAAACGTGGATATTAACATACTATACAGTTCGTTCAATATAATCGGACGCACTCAATAACTATTTTGTATTGCGTTTCACAAGAAAGTGTTTAAATAGTTTTTTATTCATTTACAAATACTCTATTAAGTGCTTGGTTTAGATAATTTTTTAAGCTTCCGGTTTGACCGGAAGCGCACATAATTTTATTTTTTTGAATCACACTGTATATATATATATATATATATATATATATATATATATATATATATGTTTGCATTTTTGCATTGCCTATTTTTTTCTCAATACATACGTATAAAATTCTTATAGGGTTTTATAAAACAAAATTAGAGCAAAATGCCATCGAAAGTTTTTCAATTTTATTATATGATTAGAAAAATTAAACAAAATCAGTTATAATTAGCGAATAAATTGTTCAAAGTTGCCACCATTCTGTTCTAGACATGCTTCTAACCGTCGCCTGAGTTCATGGTTAGTTGCTTTTTTGATTTGCTGCGTAGTTAAATTAACACATGCAGCTGTAATTTTATTCTTTAAGTCTATAACGTTTAAAGGTGGATCGGCATACACCACTGTTTTTAAATGACCCCACAAGAAAAAGTCTAACGGTGTAAGATCCGGTGATCTCGTAGGCCATTCTACCGGGCCGTTAGTTCCTATCCATCGTTCATTGAACGTTTGATTAAGATATTCTTTTACTATCAACGCGTTGTGAGCTGGAGCTCCATCTTGCTGGATACAATTGTTGTCGCAGAAGTAGAGGAAACTCATCGAACATTGTTGGTAGCACGTTATCTAAAAATTCAAGATACCTATTGGCATTTAGATTACCATCATAGAAATAAGGCCCTAGTAATTGGTTTCCAATTAAACCGCACCAAACATTAGTACCCCATACGGTTTGATGGTTAGTTTCAATTGACCAATGAGGATTTTCGTCAGACCAATAACGATTGTTTTGTTTATTAATAACTCCATTATTTGTAAACTTGGATTCATCTGTCCATAAAATATGATCTAAAAATAATGGATTGTGATCACATTGCTTAACTATCCATGCAATCAAAGTTAATCTCCGATCAGAGTCTTGAGCCCGCAAGTGTTGAACCAAATCGACTTTATACGGCAGCATTTTGAATTTTTTTAATATCCTGTGAATTGAGCCAACTGATACACCTACTTCTTGCGCTACATGTCTAATAGATGACCGTGGATTTACTCTAAAATAACGCAATACTTGTACTTCAATATCTTCGGTCAAAACATTTCTTTGTTGTTCTAAATTCTGATAATTTACTCCTGGTAATGTTCCACGCATTCTAAGCGATTGTTCAATTTTTCGTATGTAACTTTCGGAAGGATGGTATCTATTGGGATATCTTTGTGCGTATAATTCTACCGCTCGTCGAGAATTACGTTTATATTCACCGAAAATTAACAACAGGTCAACTTTTTCACTGTTATTCACTGTAAACAATTATTTCGATTGAAATCAAATTAAACTTTTATCTGATTGTCAATTGCAATAAACGAAAAAACAATTGCGATGCAATTTTGTTGACGTACGCTGCCTACGGTTTTGTTTGATTCTTCTAATCGTATAATAAAATTGAAAAACTTTCGATGGCATTTTTCTCTAATTTTTTTTCATAAAACCCTATAAGAATTTTATACGTATGTATTGAGAAAAAATAAGCAATGCAAAATGCAAATATATATATATATATATATATATATATATATATATATATATATATATATATATATATATATATCAGTGTGATTTAAAAATAAATTATGTGCGCTTCCGGTCAAACCGGAAGCTTAACAAATTATCTAAACCAAGCACTTAATAGAGTATTTGTAAATGAATAAAAAACTATTTAAACACTTTCTTGTGAAACGCAATACAAAAGAGTTATTGAGTGCGTTCGATTATATTGAACGCACTGTATATGAAATTCTAAACTTTCACCATTATCACACATAATAAAATACTTATCTTTTTTGATTTTTTTTTAATGGTGTAATTTAAATTATACAATCTAAACGTTTCGATAACACTTACAGTTATCTTCGTCAGTAATAATGTATGTTAAAAATTGTTAAAGTTGTTGTAAACAATTTTGTCAAAACGGAAAAATTAAAACAGAACACTCTTTACGGCGAAAGCTAACAATGAAATTTGTCAGCCAAAAAACACATTTAACAAAATTTAATCAAGTTATGATGTAAGTGTAAAGTAGTCAAAGCTTCAATTTGAAAACGATGGAAGTATTCAGCAATTTAAACATCACATCAAAAAAAATAATCCAGTTAAATCTAACAAAGAGATATCTTTATCAATAAGTGCAACTGTTATTAACAATGAAAAGCATAATGCAGAACGTTTTTGTAATTCTAATTTTAATCTTAATTTCAACTACTTATGTTAAATTATAGTGCTGTGGTAATTTAACATATAATTGGTAAAGCATTTGCTTTAAGGTCTAGGAAAAACACAGCAAAAAACCCAGACATACCAAAAGTTAAAATTAAAATCAAAATTAAGACGTATCATTATGATTTTTTTTTAATTATGATTTTAATGACCTAGTTATTCTTTACTAAAATTTAATTTTATAGTTGGCTTTATACGTTTCTCAAACTGTTATATTAATAGCAGGCTGATGTCTATGTTTTAATTTTTCAATTTTGGCAAAATTGTTTACAACATCTTTAACAATTTTTAACAAACATTACTACTGACGAAGGTAACTGTAAGTGTTATCGAAACGTTTAGATTGTATAATTCAAATTATACCATTAAAGAGACCCCAAAAAGGTAAGTATTTTATTATGTGTGATAATGGTGAAAGTTTACATTTTGATATTTCAGTCCTTTATGGGGAGGAAACTTATCGTTCTATCGGACAATTTAAAAAATTAAGGAAACTTAAAGCACAATTATTATCGTCACTCACTTTTTTATTACGATGCCGAGACCAAAAAATTATCCCAAAGTTTATCTGTGTTAAAAGAAATTTTAATAACAAACAAGCTAATAATATTTTCAGAAGTACTGAAAATGCTCTTCTGCGTAATCAAATACATATTATTAGGAAGCTATTGGATAACACCGATAAAAATCTTTTATATTTACATTTAGAAATTTCATCCATATTGAATAAAGAAGATTGGGATAAATTTGATTCCACAACGTTTAAATCTATGGAAATAAATTTTGACATGTCATGTCAACGTCAAAAAGAAAAATTTAATAAATCATACAAACAACAAAATAATAGACCATCTATTGATTATAAAAAAACAGTTATAAACCTTTCTGATAATGTTATTTCCGATTATGCTATTGAAGCGCTTTCTAAAAGAGGAAATTTTGCAATTATACCAAGAGTAATACCTTTTGAAGATATAATTTCCAATATCGAAAACTCCATTAAATTATTACCTTTTGATGCTGCTAATGAAGTTAGATATACTTATACTTTCATCAACTACGTGCTTTACTTGATCTTAAACGTAATGAAAGTATGATAATATTAAAATCAGATAAAGTAATGCAACTGTTATATTAAAAATGAACGATTATAACATTAGATAGAACAATTGTTGGGACCAGAAACTTATCGTCAAATACCAAAAGATCCAACAAAAAAGTTTCTTTTAAAAACTAAACAACTGATTAAATTATCATCTATTCCTGAAGAAATAAAAAAGAAACTAACTAACTTTGAAGCTATTTCACCAAAACTATATCCTATTATTAGCGCAATTGGTTCTCCTACATATAGCCTTCCAAACCTCTTACATTTTTATTACAACCTCATATAGGAAAAACGCCCCATTACATTAAAAATTCTGCCGACTTTGTTGAAAAAATGCAAAATTCACAATTGAAGAGGGTGATATAATAGTTAGTTTTGATGTTGTTCCACTTTTTACAATAGTACCTCTAAAAGAAACTATTGAATATATTGATCATCTTTTTCCAAAGGACATAACCATTCTTTTTCAGCACTGTCTTACTACAACTTATTTTCAGTGGAATAGTAAATTTTATGAACAGTTTGAAGGTGTAGCAATGGGAAGTCCCCTTAGTCCTGTTATAGCTAATTTTTATATGGAAAAATTTGAAACATTAGCGTTACAAAATACACCTAAAAAACCTTCAGTTTGGTATAGATATGTAGATGACACATTTGTTATTTGGAGACATGGAGAAGAAGCACTGCATGAGTTTTTGGTTTTTATAAATGATATACATCCTAGTATTCAGTTTACCATGGACAAAGAAGCTAATGGAAGTTTACCATTTCTTGACATATTAATATCTAAAAATAATAATTCCCTATCTTTTAAGGTTTACAGAAAGCCGACACACACCGATAGATACCTTGATAAATTATCCAACCACCATCCACGTCAAAAAATTGGTGTAATTAAATCTTTAGTAGATCGAGCAAAACGAATTTGTGACCCTGAATTGAATATAAATATTTAAGAAAATCCTTACAAGATAATAGATATTCACTTACAGATATTAATAATGTTTTTACACCTTATAGGGGCAACCTTAAAGAAAAACCAGTTCTTAATGTTGGTACTGCTTTTTTTCCTTTTATAGCTAATGTTACAAACAGAATAGAAAAAATCCTAATTAAATATGGCATTAGGACTATTTTTAAACCAACAAGAAAAATTAAAGGACATTTAAGATCACCTTAAGATGTGTCAAACCCTTTATCATCTTCCGGAGTGTATAAGTTATCTTGTTCATGTGGAAAAGTATACATCGGAACCACAAAACTTAGCTTTGATACAGGACGTAAGGAACATATGAGATTTTGTAGATTAGGTCAACCAGAGAAGTCTGCTGTGGCTGACCATGACCTGAGTAATCTATATCATGACATTTAATTTGACAATATGAAAATATTATCAAGACAAGCTCATTATTATGTTCGTTTACAACGTGAAGCTATTGAAATATATAAACACCCTAATAATTTTAATAGATAAGAAGAAAATCTCCGTTTAAATAGGTTTTGGCATCTTATAATTAAATAAAATCATAATGATACGTCTTAATTTTGATTTTAATTTTAACTTTTGGTATGTCTGGGTTTTTTGCTGTGTTTTTTCTAGACCTTGGAGCAAATGCTTTACCAATTGTATGTTAAATTACCACAGCACTATTATTTAACATAAGTAGTTGAAATTAAGATTAAAATTAAAAATTACGAAAAACGTTCTGCATTATGCTTTTCATTGTTAATAACACTTGCATTTACTGACAAGGATATCTCTTTGTTAGATTTAACTAGATTATTTTATTTGATGTGATGTTTAAATTTGTTAATGCTTCTATCATTTTCAAATTGAAGTTTTTTACAACTTTACACTTACATCATAACTTGATTAAATTTTGTTAAATGTGTTTTTTGACTGACAGATTTCATTGTTAGCTTTCGCCATAGAGAGTGGTCGGATTTGTCATCTTTAAGGCAGTTTAACAATATTTAATTTTTAATGACCTAGATATTCTTTACTAAAATTTAATTTTATAGTTGGCTTTATACGTTTCTCAAACTGTTATATTAATAGCAGGCTGATATTTATGTTTTAATTTTTCAATTTTGACAAAATTGTTTACAACATCTTTAACAATTTTTAACAAACATTACTACTGACGAAGATAACTGTAAGTGTTATCGAAACGTTTAAATTGTATAATTTAAATTACACCATTAAAAAACCCAAAATTTCAATTTTCATCGGTTTTAACTCGAGCCATCACCGATGATAATCATAACACTAGTTATATTATCCCCGAAAATATCTCAGTAATAAAAGATTTTAGCTATAGGGAGTGCTTAATAAAAATGAAAGAACATAAAGTGTATTTTCACGTTTTAAAATAAAATACAGGGTGATTCATTTGAAAAATTAACAAAATCATGTGTTCGAGTTTTGGTTCGCACAATTGGTGCAATAATAAAGAAATAACACCTTCTCGTAACACTGTACCAATGTCAAAAAGTTATGCCTGGAAAAAATTATTGTTAGGTTGTCTGTCTAGGGTATACAGGACGTTGAAATGAGAATGATTTTCGTGTACAATTGACCATAACTTTTGAAATACCCTGTATAGCGTAATGAAACTCTATATTGGAAGTATGGGAGAGATGAGCTTAATCTAAATTTGAAATAATATATAGGGTGTCCTATTTAAAAAAAAGTATGTATGGTTCACCCTAGTAATATGTAACACCCTGCAAATACGAAAATAATTTTATAATGTGAAGTTTGAAGTTGCCTATAATTTTTGTAAATAGCATTTTTTGATATCTCCTTTAATAACGGATATGTCGTACTTCGACGCACTAATGACACACCCTGTAGTTTTTGATGAAAATGATTTTAAAATGATAATTGCTGTATACGTCGAGGATTTGATAATTGCAGATTCAAATGAGAAAAGGTTCAAAGTAAAAGAAAAATTGATGAAGAAATTTTAAATGAAAGACTTAGGAGAACCTAAAATGTGTCTCGGTGTAGACATAACCGCGATGACGAAAATGGTTTAAAGTTAAATCAGAAAATATACATAGATAAATTGCTGAAAGATTTAGAATGGAAAATTGTAATCCAGTAAGTACTCCCATTGAACATAACAAGAAACTTGAAAAGGTTGAAAAATGTAGTGATTTACCATATTAAAACTTGATTGGTATCCTTATGTACCTAGCAGTGATGACAAGGCCGGATATTATGTACGCTGTGAGTTACTTGAGTCAATTCAATACATGTTTCAGCGAAGTTCATTTCAAGAGTGCAAAACGTGTTTTAAGATATCTCCAAGGTACTAAGGAGATGGGATTGCATTTCTAGAAGACCCAGAAAGAATTATATGGGTTAGCTGATGCAGACTCCGCCTCATGTGTAGTGGATAGAAAGTCCTATAGTGGATAAGTTTTTAAATATGCTGGAAGTTGCGTAAGCTGGGAATCGAAAAAGGAAATATCCATAACTCTGTCTACAGTAGAAGCAGAATATGTATCTGTTACGGAAGCCACAAAGGAAGCTCTGCACCTAAAATTACTTTTGGATGATTTTGAAATTAATCAGAAACATATTGAAATACTGAATGACATACAGGCAGCACAGCACCTATTTACATACATGAATAAAATAGTTACCTATGTATGTATTGTTAATTTTAGATTTATTTTTAATATAATAAGACTCAGTTAGGTTAGTGTTTCTATATCTTCTAGTTTGTATACAACTAAAGTATGAAGTTCTAATAATGTAACCAAATATTTTTCTTTCACAATATTTAGTTTTCTATTTCTGATTGGATTATCATTATTGTTAATATCAGAGTCATGTAACGAATCTCTCGTAGATATATTCTATCTGAAAATTTCATTGCTTTTTCAATATTTGTAAAGTGATCCTTTCTGGATTTGGGATTTTTATTTACTTATTAGTTGTAAAATTATCGACTTGTTTTGCTATATCTTAGCACTGTACTATAATGGATTAATTTATTACGTTCTAATCATAAATAAAGATTATAAAGAGAATATAATTTAATTCGTCTTTGTATATTAATTAAACCATATTAATTGAATTTATTATTTATTACACAATTTTAGGTTATTATGTTTTGTTGTTTTATTATATACTTTCATTTAATTATGTTGTTAAAATAGAAAGTAATATATCATCATCGTGTAACACAATGTACTCGCTGAATACAAATGATTAATCTTGTTTTTTCCTATCTTTAGAAAATTCATTCTATATCTATAATTGGGTTGTAGAACAAATTCAGTAATACGGGTAATTTAATTCCGATAATATCCAATTCAGACTATTTTGTTACAGATAGTGGATACTAGTATTATTCTTTGTAAGCACAAATTTGCTTTTTGGTTACGGAGACCAATTGTCCCGTACTCCCATTTTCAAACACATCATTTCGCATATGTAATTATTTTAATAAATTACGTAAATGTTTCTTTTATAAAGAAGTCCCTCTTTTGTCCCGTTTCTGACGTTCTAATGTTTAGAAGGCATTAATCAAAATCTAGAAAGTGTTACAGGCCAAATACTCACTAGAGCATCCAGCCCGTAAAGGGAATTTGTGCCACGGCGTAGCTCGGAGGTGTGGGCGGGGTTCTTACTTAATATTGTAAAAACGCACTCAACGCAACTCCAGAATCGTCAAAATCGGGTAGAAACTGTCAAAAAGGCGCCACCTGTTAAACACACTTATAGCGGAAAAAAAATCATGAGCAGAACTTAAATTGGCCTAACAGGAAACCAAAACGTTCACTCAAAAATAAACTACTATACTTGTAACGAATCTTTTACGTTCTTCGTTCATTTAGTTGTAAATAAAAAAAGAGTTTTTGATTATTAATGATTTATAAGTATGTGTCAGGCAACTTAATTTGCATTGGTGTAACTTAAGTTGCATATTTTCTTAAGGGTTTATACTTCCATATCGTGGAATTATTTTCTGCACATATTTCGCGCGAATCGCTACATCACCTGATACCGTGAGCGTCCTTTTTAGCATTGCTTGATGTACGTTGTTTTAAGCAAGAAGCGATTTTTGGGTTCCACGTAAATTTTGTGTAAAGTGCCATTGATTTAATGGTAAGACACATTTAACTCGTATTATATTAAAATCTGAAACATTTGCTTTTTGCAGGCACTTCTACTTACACTTCTACTTATACTTATACTTATACTTTTACCACTTTTGGGTACTTTTATTTTATGATTTTGCATTTAATTCAAATCTAAATTTAGATCACACCGTTTTATTTGAACCCTCAAGAGAATGCAATAAATTCTGAATTATTCAAATTTCAATGAATATAAATTTGTAAGAAGTAAATTCAACTTTGGTATGGTTTGCTACGTAAAACATTGAAAATACAACATATTGCGCAACATTGGTACAAAGATTACATCATCTATGGTTTACATTTCCGCATTCCTTATTATAACAGAGGTTCACAAGTAGTTGTACAAAAATTTTATACCCCAATGACATTAGTATAAGGCTATTAACACTAGTTTTAAGATTTATTTTATGTAATCCCAAATTTAAATGCTTAATAAACATAGCTTGTATATCTTTTATTTTGACATTCTGGTGAATGCTTTATTGTATCCTCGGTTTAGTTATTCCGAGCGTAATACAAAAAAATAACTTGCGTCCGACATAACTTTTATTATTGTTACCTTGAAGTTACTATATTGATGTTAAGTGGAAATAACTAAGCAGAAATTTGTTGGTAATTAAGCAAATCAAAAAGCATGAATCAGGCCCGATATAATCTACCTACTGAGTCAACAGCATTATCTTTTATTGAGTGTTTGGCGTCTCTCGTTATTTTAACGATTTGTGTTGAGAACGATTTAAAACATTTATTTACACCATTATTATATACTACTAAAAAATTATATTCAAAAATCATTTACACGAAGTTTACCTAAATTCCAATGACATGCTAAACTTTATACACAAAAACCGCAAAATTTCGAAGATAAAAAAATCTCGCAAAAATTATTATTTCAAATATCCAAAACTAAATGAAAATACGGTAATTAATTCTTTTAAAACACGAAAAATTCGCCACTACAACAAAATTAAGCGTGATGGAAAAGTTATAAAATCCTAAAATTTACTGAACGTCGATATCGGGGAGTTTACCTAAATTCGTGGAAAAATACAGCTCATTTTCAAACAAATAACAAACTGTTTCCCTTTAGGCAAATCAGGCCAATGTCTGCATCGGTTAGTCGATACCTATAAAAATTCTCCAAAAAAATATTCGTGACTATTCGCAAAACCCTCGTATGCAAAATCAAACAACTGTTAGGTCAACGACCGATTCACTACATAATTACGTTACTTTATAATCTAAAATCTCTTTTACAATGACTTGTTACTTAACAAAAACTTATCTAACTCTGATTTTCAATGAATTCTTACTTCAGAAAATAGAAATCACCTTACTTCATTTACAATCAGTCGTAAGTAAATCAAACAATCCGCTATGAAATATGTTCAAATTAAAAAAGATGTTGCATGAAACCTTTAAAAGTTACGTTACAATCCAATAAACAATGTAATCTTTTGAACAGAATTACTTTACTTCAAATAAACAAAAAAATCTTGACGTTACTTCATGACCTAATTCTCATAAAAAAAGAACAAAAACGTAAAATGTACGTAGTATGATGCTGTACAACATTGAGTGTAACGGGTGCTGATGGCCAAACTTTACGGGGTTACCATAAAATTAATTTGCAACAAAAAATTGTTATTAGATTGTTTTGGAAAGTTCATAGCTATTCTTTTATTTAATATTTCTTGATTTCAAAAAATTATTTGCTTTTTTCCATAAAAATCAAAATGTTTTACAATCGTCATTGTAACATGTGTTTTACATAGTACTTTTTATATTTCGCATAAGTTTGTTTTTATTTGTTCTTAAAACTCAAATGTGAAATCATAGTTTATTTAGATTTTTTATTTATTGGTAATATAGTGATATTGAAATCATCAAAGCACATTTGAAGTATTAAGTGTCAAAACTAAAATTTAAATTATCGATTCAATTGAAATCTCCTGCACTCCTCCAGAATTAAGACAGATTGCAGATAGTGCAGTCGAGAAGCTACTCCCTGAGAAATCACGAGGTAAATTTGAATAAGAAAAACTTTTTTACATGGTGCGATGAAAATAATGTTGTAAATGTTACTGAAAATATTGTACTAGCATACTTCAATATAATAAGTCAAACAAAAAAGGCTTCTATAATGTGGTAAAATTACTCAATACTCCGGACACATCTTTCATTATATGAGGACATTGACATATCTACCTATACATAGTTGGTCGTGTGACGGCCCCTACGTTGTTAGCCATTTTGTAGTGGGTCTAAGGTTGGGTAACATTTTGTGATGACTCTAAACATATACCGGGTTGGGCGCCATTTGTAACGGACGTAAACATGGACCCAATTCTTTGGTTTGCTTACACTCGTCACAAAAAACGAAATTTATTGTTCTTTGTTTTTCTTGACAATTTCAAAATCTTTTAATAATAATTTATATTGTTTTTGTGATACTTAAAATGTTTACCTTTCTATTTAATTTTGAAGTTTTAATTTGTAAAGGAACCAATCATTATCTAAAATTTATTTTAGTTACTATCATGTTTCCCGTTTGAGTAAATGCACTTTAATATTGCTCAGCAAATCCCTTTTTCATCGGGATGCTCCGACTAATTTGTTTATTAAAAGAAATGATTATTGTTATCATTTACCAAGATTATATTCTATCGGACTTACGTTTATATTATATATGTGTGTGTGTGTGTGTGTGTGTGTGTGTGTGTGTGTGTGTGTGTGTGTGTGTGTGTGTGTGTGTGTGTGTGGGTGTGTGTGTGTGGGTGTGTGTGTGTGTGTGTGTGTGTGTGTGTGTGTGTGTGTGTGTGTGTGTGTGTGTGTGTGTGTGTGTGTGTGTGTGTGTGTGTGTGTGTGTGTGTGTGTGTGTGTGTGTGTGTGTGTGTGTGTGTGTGTGTGTGTGTGTGTGTGTGTGTGTGTGTGTGTGTGTGTGTGTGTGTGTGTGTGTGTGTGTGTGTGTGTGTGTGTGTGTGTTGTGTGTGTGTGTGTGTGTGTGTGTGTGTGTGTGTGTGTGTGTGTGTGTGTGTGTGTGTGTGTGTGTGTGTGTGTGTGTGTTGTGTGTGTGTGTGTGTGTGTGTGTGTGTGTGTGTGTGTGTGTGTGTGTGTGTGTGTGTGTGTGTGTGTGTGTGTGGTGTGTGTGTGTGTGTGTGTGTGTGTGTGGTGGTGGTGTGTGGTGTTGTGGTGTGTGTGTGTGTGGTGGTGGTGGTGGTGCGTGCGTGGTGCGTGTCGTGCGTGCGTGCGTGCGTGCGTGCGTGCGTGCGTGCGTGCGTGCGTGCGTGCGTGCGTGCGTGCGTGCGTGCGTGCGTTTGCGTGCGTGCGTGCGTGCGTTTTTGCGTTTGCGTGCGTGCGTGCGTGCGTTGCGTGCGTGCGTGCAGTGCGTGCGTGCGTGCGTGTTTTTGCGTGCGTTGCGTGCGTGCGTGCGTGCGTTTTTGCGTTGCGTTTCGTGCGTGCGTGCGTGCGTGGTTGCGTGTTTCGTGCGTTTGCGTGCGTGCGTTGCGTGCGTTTGCGTTGCGTGTCGTTTTGTCGTTTTCGTGTTTATTTTTATTTTTTTTTTTGCTGTTTTCTTGTCTGTGTGCCTGTGCGTCTGTGTGTCTGTGTGCCGGTGTATCTGTGTGTGTGTGTCTGTGTCTGTGTGTCTGTGTGTCTGTGTGTCTGTGTGTCTGTGTGTCTGTGTGTCTGTGTGCCTGTGTGGCTGTGTGGCTGTGTCGGTGGGTTGGTTGGTTGGTTGGTTGGTTGCGTGCGCGCTCGCGTGCGCGTGCGCGTGCGTGATTGGTAACTGTATTAAATTTGTTCTTCCTTCAATATTCATATGTTTAGTATGACATTCATTTAATTATACTAAATTTCGGAAAATGAATAACTGCTTTGTTTACAATAATATATAAAAAACAATTCTATTATTAGTATATTTCGTATTCTTATTACTAATATGCAGAAATAAATTTTTATCAGCAGTGAAAGGAATATTTTCCGTTCTGTGTCGATATTCAAACACAAATTTAAAGAGAAATAAAACACAAAGACGTTGTTTTGATTACACAGTTAAAAATTTTACTGGTCACTTTCTGAGGCCACAAAAGGGTTGGTATCGTAGCTCTTTCGTCATCCCTGAAGCAGCGTTCCTTTATTGCCTCGATATTTTCTTTAGACCTTTGTTGCGGATTAATACAATTCCAATTTCCGCCTATCGAATCGATTAATATTTTCAGGATCTATTAATAGATTTTACTTCTCACTATAAGTCCAGTTAACGGTTATCACTACAAACGGCCAGCAAACTACAAACGGCTAGCAAACTACTAACAGCGATTGTCGCCTTTTACATTTATCGTTACATATTTAAACACAAAAAAGGATGACGATTTCTGATACGTACAAATACGTTTATCTAAATTATTACGTCATCTTTCTTTCTATAGCCAATTTGACAATACTCGCACTGTTATCGCTTTAACCTTTTATTAATTTAATAAGGAAAGTATTATTTATAATTTATATTTCCTTAGCTCTATACTAACTAATTTAGGCTTTATTTTCTTAATTTAGAGGGCAGCGTGACTATTACTTTGTCACTTACACCGCAGCGACCATAACAACCCAACTACAACTACCTCTGACCACTTCCTTATTTAAACCTAACTGTCATGTCAACAACTGATTCCCCTTCTTCTACAACGCATTTATGCACTTGCCAATTGCCGCGTTTGCTTTAATTATTTTCTAATTAATTACATACATAACTTGAAGTAATAACTTTAAGCTTTTCTTCTCAATATTAAATACATTCATATAACAATCATTTTTCAATCTATAAAATATATAACAGCGTGAAAATTGAATTTCTCATGCATCCGTTACAGTCGCAGTTCTAAACCGAAAACCTGAAAATTATGAACCGAAGAAATCTAAAATATTAGATTCCCAGGAGATTATTAAATTTATTAATGACGTCACCTTTTTGGCAATGAAGGTAAATTTACAACTGCATTATTTTTATAAATAATATTTTTTATCGATGTACAAAATTTCAGGTCTTATTAATAATTGGGTTTTGCGGTGCATGTAAGCGAGATGAGTGCATGACATCGACATAAAACATGACATAATAATGGTTACAGTTCCAAAAACTAGAACTAACGTATCACGGCTATTCTGCATAACAGAATTATCTTGTATTAATCTTATTAATATACTGTGTGACATAAAAAAAATGCAACACCAAGATGGCGTTGGAATTTTTGGACCAAACTTGGCACAAATGTTTAACTAGCCAAATTTAGCAATTGATTAAAATGTCATTCAAAATAATCCAGTGGCCATGGAAAATTTGACATTTGATTTGTTGTAATAATCGAAACTATCGGGTGTATTTCTTGAGAAATTAAGTCGATTTCGATATTGTTTTTGGTTGCAATTCTTTTGCTTTTGTGTTCTTTGCATTTTGAGGCTCCGATTATGCCTAGAATGCGGCAACTTGAAAATGATCGGCAACTGAGTGAATTCGACAGAGGTCGGATTTTTGGCTTACGTGAAGGTGGTTTTTCATTCAGAGAAATTGCTAATCGTCTTAACCGTAATCAATTCTGTGTAGTATGGTGTTATCAAGCATGGTTTACAGAAGGTCAAGAACGTCGTAGAAGAGGAAGTGGACGGTCAAGACAGACAAATGTGGCCCAGGACCGCCATCTCCGATTAATGGCATTAAGAGATCGATTGTCGAGTACAAGATCAATAGCCGATTAATGGTTTGGAAACGAAGGACGTCCTGTAACCCTTCGTACAGTTTACCGTCGAATTAGCGCTTTTGGCTTGCAGTCCTATTGACCACATCTTGTGCTTCCGCTGACGGCTCGTCATCGACAGCAACGTTTGGAGTGGTGTACCTTGCGACTGGATTGGGACGTGGAGTGGCATAGGATGGTCTTCAGTGACGATTGCGTTTGGGAATGCACGATGGTCGCATGAGGTCATAACCCCCATACTGTGGGGGTTATGGTATGGGGTGCTATTGTTTATGGAAGAGGATCTCAGTTGGTATTTATCCGAAGTAATATGAATGCACACCGATATGTTGATGAAGTGGTAGAACCCCATATTCTCCCATTCCTCCAGGAGCTGGAGGACCAGATTTTCCAACTGGATAATGCCCGTCTCCACCTTGCAGGGCATTCTATGGAGCGCTTCGAAGAGGCTAATGTCAATATCTGGCCACCCAGATCTCCCGACCTTTCGCCCATCGAACATGTGTGGGACATGATGGGTAGAATATTCAAGCAATTAGCCAATCCTCTACAGACACTAGAAGCTCTCGGGCATGAATTACAGATTGCCTGGGATGCAATACCTCAGGAAGAAATCGATCACCTGTTGAAATGCATGTCAAGAAGGGCGCGGGAGTGTGAAACTAATAGGGGTGGTCCAACACCTTATTAATAAAAAATGCCTTTATCTTTTGTTTAATTTCTTTGAAATTTGAATCAATTACTACACTTAATTAGTTAAACATTTTTACCAAGTTTGGTCCAAAAATTCCAACACCATCTTGGTGTTGCATCTTTTATGTCACAGAGTATAAGTACGTGAAACTGAGACCGTCTCACACGATTCAGTCATTTTTTTCTTACGTATCGCAAAGGTAGAAGCATAATATCTCCGATGGGGTTAACAAAATTGGCGAAGTACCTAAAAATATAGCAAAATTTCTTAAATTAGCACATCCCGAGCGGGTCACTGTTTTCGCCGGTCGTCTCTATCGTACCTTACCAATCAGGGAGGTGATTTATTCACAATTAGAACACACGGAGGTTGGAAGTCGTCAGCTGTAGCGAAAGGATATGTCGACGGTTCTTTAAAGAACAAAGTGGAGGTAGAATCAATGCTTTGTAATCAACCTTCTACTTTTACTGCAGTTAGTCCGGTGAGACTTCTCCAAATTCTCAAAATCAAAAGCATCGTGTTGATTCAAACTACCATGTAGATAACGCAAATGAAAATGAAGTAAATCGGGATGGAATAGTAATTCAAAGCCAGAATATTGATCTGGCAGAACAATCTTTGGCAGGAATTTCCGTTTCTGTAAAAGATTATGCCACAGTGACATTAAAAATGTATAGTCATTGTACTGCAAAAGTTAGTTACAACTTGTTACTTAATAATCGTAATACCTATCCTGTTATCGTGTTTACAACATCTTTATGCCTTACTGTTTAGAATAAACATTTGTTATTAATATGTGTAATATATTATCATTTTAGCAAAACAATTAATTCGTGAAACATGTCAATATTGACATTACTACCACTATGACCAACATTGAAAAAAATAAAAACCCGGAAAAGCAATTGCACAAAATTGAATTGTTTTTGAAGAAAATGGTGTCACAAAATACCCATTGTGTACGCGAAATAGAAAAAATGGAACGGTGAACTTTGTAACAATCTCTACCGATTGTTCAAGTCACGGCAGCGTAAAAATTTGTCCTGTACTCATAAGATATTCTATAAAAGTAAAAATTTTGGAAGCTCAATATCTTTCAGACATTGTATTCGAATATGTTATTAAAACGATTGACAAATACGAATTAACAACAAAAGTAATGTGCGCTGACAACACAAATTGCAGTTTTGGAGGAGCACCAAGGCATGGCCAAATTAACGTCTTTGCCACACCCTTTGGTAGTTATCGATTTTTAAGATTACCATTCGGGATATCAATAGCTCCAGAAATATTTTTTAGAATTTTAAAGAAATCTTTGAGGGAATTGTTGGCCTCAAAATATATATTGACGATATTATAATTTTTGCTAGAACAATAAAAGAACATAATAGCATTCTAAAAGCAGTGTTAAAGAGGGCTTTGGAAAAGGGAGTAAGATTTAATAAAGATAAATGTGTATTTGGGGTACAGGAAGTCAAATACTTAGGACATAAAATTACTAGCCAGGGTTTAGAATTAGATCAAAACCGAGTGAAGGCGATTAAACAAATTAATACTCCTACTGATAGAAAGGAATTAAGTAGATTTTTAGGGATGGTAACTTTTGTATCACGATTTATACAGTTATTAAAAAAAGATGTTATCTGGAATTGGAATACATTACATGAATCGGAGTTTAGGCGATTAAAAGATCTTTTATCAAAAAAACCAGTATTATAATTTTTTAATGAAAATCAACCTATTGTTCTATCAGTAGGCAGTTCTAAAAATGGATTAGGTGCAGTATTGCTACAAAATGGAAGGCCAATAGCCTATGCATCAAAATCGCTAACAGAGACTCAAATTACATATGTACAAATAGAAAAAGAGACATTAGCAATTGTATTTGGTATTCAGAAATTCCACCAATATTTATATGGTAGAGAATTCAGGGTCGAAACCGACCATAAACCATTAGAATACATATTCAAAAAGACATTAGATAAAATTCCGTTAAGAATACAAAGACTTTTAATTTCAGTCTTAGCCTATAATTTTAAAGTAGTCTATAAACCAGGTAAACAATTATATTTCGCAGACGCACTGTCTCGAGCTAGTTATGATGACTCAGAATTTATTATTGAGGAAAATGTTATAGAGTCACAATTAAATTTAATAAATCTAGACCATATAAGCATGCAGAAATTAGAAATAATAAAAAAAGGTACCGGTGAAGATGAGGAATTAATAAAATTAAAAGAAACTATAGTAAATGGGTGGCCTAATGAAAAAAAATTAATCCCATGTTTAATTCAACTATACTGGAAATACCAACACGAACTTACAGTTAATGAGGGTATCATCTACAAAAATCAACAAATTGTAATACCAAAACCTCTCAGAAAGAAAATATTATTAAGCTAAAGAACTTGTATTTTGGCCCAGAATGTATAAAGAGATATACAGTTATTAAAAAGATGTTATCTGGAATTGGAATACATTACATGAATCGGAGTTTAGGCGATTAAAAGATCTTTTATCAAAAAAACCAGTATTATAATTTTTTAATGAAAATCAACCTATTGTTCTATCAGTAGGCAGTTCTAAAAATGGATTAGGTGCAGTATTGCTACAAAATGGAAGGCCAATAGCCTATGCATCAAAATCGCTAACAGAGACTCAAATTACATATGTACAAATAGAAAAAGAGACATTAGCAATTGTATTTGGTATTCAGAAATTCCACCAATATTTATATGGTAGAGAATTCAGGGTCGAAACCGACCATAAACCATTAGAATACATATTCAAAAAGACATTAGATAAAATTCCGTTAAGAATGCAAAGACTTTTAATTTCAGTCTTAGCCTATAATTTTAAAGTAGTTTATAAACCCGGTAAACAATTATATTTCGCAGACGCACTGTCTCGAGCTAGTTATCATGACTCAGAATTTATTATTGAGGAAAATGTTATAGAGTCACAATTAAATTTAATAAATCTAGACCATATAAGCATGCAGAAATTAGAAATAATAAAAAAAGGTACCCGTGAAGATGAGGAATTAATAAAATTAAAAGAAACTATAGTAAATGGGTGGCCTAATGAAAAAAAATTAATCCCATGTTTAATTCAACCACACTGGAAATACCAACACGAACTTACAGTTAATGAGGGTATCATCTACAAAAATCAACAAATTGTAATACCAAAACCTCTCAGAAAGAAAATATTATTAAAGCTAAAGAACTTGTATTTTGGCCCAGAATGTATAAAGAGATTACTGCTGCTATTCAGAATTGTACAACTTGTTTAAAATTTCAAAATTGAAAGCAACTAGAACCTTTGATACCTAAGAAAATTCCTTCACGTCCATGGGAAATTATTGCAACTGACCTATTCAAGTGTAAGGGCAAAGATTATATCATTACGGTTGATACATATTCAAAATTTCCAGAAGTTTGTAAATTAAATGACACAACCAGTGAAACAGTAGTTAAAAATTTGAAATCCGTATTTAGTAGACATGGCAAACTGTCAGGGTATTTTGAACACCCTGTATACGTAGTAGGTAATTTTGTTTGTAGTTCTATGTATTTAGTTAGATTCCGTATATAAATATTTTTTTTTTGTTGTCAAATTAAGTTTTATAGTAAATTTGGGTTTAACGTGTATGGCGAGCTTTAGATTCTTTGTTTGTGAATTATTTTTTTTTGTAATTTAGGTTGTTTTTCCGTATTATTCCCCGTTTATTGAATATTGATTAACGCTTATTTGTAAATAGTTGTATTAAGTGTAAATAACGTTCATTTCGTTTGATTTCCGAAAAAATATAATAGAAAATTAAGTACGTTAAATAAATAGTATAGGTTTATCTGCGTATGACGTCATGTTAGCGACAGAAAGACGCTTACGTATAGTTGTCCAGTTTATTATTAGGTATTTTGGTTTTGATTCATAGAGATTGCATGTGGGCCTTATTGTTCGTACTTTAAGGTAAACATACAGAGGCTGTACGGATACTTATGCTGACGTGTAGTTTTTGAAAATTTACCGAGTCCTTACGGACGAGAACGAAATTTAGGTATTGGGGTATTAAATCTTCTCCTTCCGTTTTTTAATTGGTTGAATTATATTAGATAAGAGTTTTTATGAGTAGTGGGATGCAAATTCAAAGATGGATTTTTGTGAATACTTTGGGGCATTCTAAGACAGTTCACGCTTTCAAGTAGTTGTACGTTGCCGCTTGTGTTACGCTTTAAGGGGTAGTTTAGAACGTTGAAATTTTGGGACCTTGTGGTGTTTAACGAACGTACTTTTGTTGTGTAGTAAGGGTAGTTTAGCTACTGAAGAACCTGTAAAGGGATTTTATCAAAATTGTTCATTCACCAAAGGATTATACTTAGTGCCGATTTCGGTTTTACGTCAAGTTACCTAGAGGACATCGTCGTGTTGTTTAGTGCTTCTATGACCTCTTTTGGTTTATATCGCTTCTGCGGATATTAACATCATCGTTCTTCCAAGTGCCTCTTATTTACCGTACAAGGCGTATTTAAAGATAAAGAAACTTTCGCAATATATTAAAATTTAACGTTATTTAAATCAAGTTATTAACATTTTGGGATTATCAGTGAAAATAAAACCAGTTAAAAGATTTAAGTTATCAAACAATTTTTGAACGCTCACATTATTATTGTACAATAAGTTTTGGTTAATGCAGTAACATTTTAACGAGTTAACTTAAGAAATTGTTCGTGTATAAAAGAATAACAGTCAACATTTATCTTCATCTTTTGCCGGACCTGGGAGTTTCCATTCCCGTTATAGCTGTAGCCGATCACCTGGTTCGTACCATCCGTTGTAACACAGAGGAGGTGCTATCTAGACCTTGTAAGGTATTATAACATTGTGTTTTATTGAAAACTTTTAAGATTGTTGTGTGTTTCGAATTATTTTATTTGTTGAAGGTTTGAAAGCGGAGTTGTGTATCGTTTTTTTTTTTGTTAATTTAAACTGTGTTTTGAATTTAGTTATTGGAATTAATCGTAACTCTAACGCTCCGCCTTCACACTTTTTTTATTTTATTAGTAAAGGGCAATTGACCCTGTAGTTGTGTGGATACATAATCCACGGTTTATTTATATTTAGGTTAAACGATTTAGTACGGCGTAAGCAGATTCTGATCAGACATCCTGTCGCCCAATAAGCCTTTGTAGTTTTTTTTTGTCCATACACTTTATCGTATGTTTATATTGATCCTTATTTTATTTTATTATAGCTTTGTTTTGTTTTATAAATGTGTTTTACTTCTATGGAAACCCTTTTGTGTTACATAAAAGTCTTTATTGCAAGTTACCGTAATTTAATTTTAACGTAACAAAGTTAGTTTTTTTTTGATTTTATTGAGTAATAGCGTTCTTAGTATTTAGTAATTTTATTTGATTTTTTTTTTAGTTGAGTATTAATTCATTTAGAGTTCATTTTATAGATTTTTTTTGTTTTGATTATTATTTAACGCATTATTTACACTGAGGTGTAGTAACGTAAATTTATTGAGTGTTTATTACGCTTTTATTTGACAAGCGTGTAGTGTTTTTTTTTAAGCCCGATTTTAGGTGGTTTGCTGAATTGCTGTCCAGCACACCTGGAATTGATTACGAATAGGTAAGCGCATGTTTTTTGGATGTTTAGACACGCTATGTACTCGTAATTTTGGCACGACGACCCTTATTTTTTGTCTTATCAAATATCCTGGCGCCCTTAACCGAAACGATTTTTACTTCATCCCCTATTTTGACTGATGTACGATTTATTATTCTATATGTGCAAAATTATTAACATCAATCCACGACCCATACGCTGACTAGTCGAGGCAAAAAGGGGCCAATTTATCTGTAATCCCGTTCTACCACCCGTTTATACCGTTACAGGTAAAGTTGGCGCTTCAACGTGGGACATTTTAGGGTGGTTTTTTTTGTAATTTCTTTTTTTTGGCGACATCTTAGGATAGTATTTCAGTATTTTCGCTTCAGGATTATTTTTTTTTGTTGAATTAAGTTTTTTATATACGTATCGAAAAATTAAATATGGGTTATAAAATTAATGTAGATAGGCTTACACCTAGTGAGGTAAGATATGAGATAGCGGTTAGAGGTGGTGATCTATCGTTAGGGGTAACTGCGTTACGTGCTTTGTTACGGAATATTTTGAGTGAGGAAAGTAGTGGCAAAATTGCATCACGTCCCGATTATCCTTTCGATTTTGAAACAGATAAGAGTGCTATTGAGGAAACGAAATTGGAATTAGAGGAAGTCAAAATTAATCCGTCCACAAAAATTTTAACGACCATAGAAACCAAGCTCAAATATTTGTTAGGTAGAGTTAATAATTCAATTCCGAAAACCGATATCGATGTTAAGATTAAAGAAAGTTTGTTTGTTGAAATTGCGGTAGCTCAGTCTACATACGAAATTTTGGATAAACGTGTAGTTTCAAAAAGTTCACCTTTGGAAATAGTAAGCAGTGTTTCGAATAATGACGATCAAAATTCAAATACAGATATTTCAGTACCGATTAGTAATTTAAATTTAAGTACATCACCTGTTAGGAATGTAGTTGTAAAAAGTACACCAGTTTGCAAATGGAATTTATCATTTTCGGGAGATACTAAATCTTTATCGCTAAGTGCTTTTTTGGAACGGATTTCAGAATTACAGATTTCACGTAGAGTTGATGACGCACAATTATTTTCGGAATGTTTAGATTTATTTACGGGTAACGCTTTGATTTACGTTCGTTCCGTTAGAAGGGAAGTTAGGACTTGGGGTGAGTTGGTGGAATTGTTGAAAATTCAATTCCAGCCAATAGATTATGACGATAGATTATTAGATGAGATTAAGCGTCGTACTCAAGGTACGGACGAGACTATAGGAATTTATATCGCGGTTATGCGGACTTTATTTTCGCGTTTAAACGAAACTTTGTCGGAGGATAAGCAATTACGGATTTTGCGGAAAAATATCGCGCCTTCTTATCAGGCACAATTAGGTCTAACGGAGATTAACTCGATTAACGAATTAATTAAGTATGGAAGACTTATCGAAGAAAGGGTTCAAGCGATGAATAGTTATGTACCGCCTAGTCGGAAACGCTCCGATCTAGAAGTAGATTTAGCGTACGTGGGAGAAACCCCACCGGTGGTTACGATTAAGAAGAAGGAAGTACCGATCCAGGAAGTAAAGATAACGCCGAGTAGAGTTGAGGGAAGATCATGTTGGAATTGTCAGAAGACCGGACATCTAGCGTCAAGTTGTAAGGATACCATTAAGAATCGTTATTGTTATCGTTGTGGAAAGAAGGATTTTACGGTCAAGAATTGTCCTAAGTGTTCGAATTCGGGAAACGGATTACGGAGACAATAAAGAGCCGCGTATTGTCTTCTAGAATTTTTGTTAAGTCGGCAGTGTATTATAATTCATTGAGAGCTAAGGATGACGCGAAATTTTTAAAGACTAAAGTTGTTTTGGATTACGTATTTGATTCTAAAGATTCAGATGAAAGACCATTTGTGAACGTTAAAATTTACGGACAAGAGTTATTAGGTTTGTTGGATAGTGGGTCAACGAAGACCATATTAGGAGAAAAAGGTTGGAAGAAATTAAGTCATTTGGGTGTTAAATTAGATAAACGATTTACGTCAACGTGTGTTGTAGCAAACGGTCAGTCAGTTAGGAGTATAGGTACCGCGACTGTACCTATCGAAATTAAAGGAAAGGTTGTCATTATCAGTGTTCTTGTCGTACCGGATATACCGCATCATCTTATTTTGGGAGTAGACTTTTGGAAACAGACTAACATCATACCGGATTTACGTAAAGGCGAGTGGAGATTTGAAAATTTAGAAACAATTGAAGCTTTGGAGAATGGAGAGCCTGGAATACAGTCCCGATTAGATTTGAGTAGCGATCAATTGCAGAGATTAGATAAGTTAGTCACCGATTATTTCACGTCTATCGAAGGTAAAGAAATTGGATGTACTTCTTTAGTTCAACACCATATTAAGACCAATAGTGAACCGATTAAGCAACGTTATTATCGCGTATCGCCCTTTATACAACAACAGATTGATATCGAATTGGAGAAGATGCTGAAGTTAGACGTAGTGGAAAAATCCACGAGTGCGTGGTCCAGTCCGATCTTATTAGTGAAGAAGAAAGATAATAGTTACCGATTTTGTGTCGACTTTCGCAAAGTGAATAAGGTTACCGAGAAGGACGCGTATCCGTTACCTTACGTGTCCTCGATTTTGGACAGACTTCGTGACGCAAAATTTATTTCGTCTTTGGACATCAAGTCCGCATATTGGCAGATACCAATGGCGGAGGACTCTAAGCAATATACCGCTTTTACTGTACCCAACAGGGGATTATTTCAGTTTAAACGACTACCGTTCGGTTTGGCTAACGCACCAGCCAGTTGGCAACGATTTATTGACCGAGTTTTGGGACCGGAATTAGAACCTTATGTTTTCGTTTATCTTGATGATACGATTATTTGTACACCTACATATGAGAAACACCTAGAAGTTCTACAAGAAGTTTTTCGTCGATTTACGGAGGCAGGAATAACGTTAGGCAGGGATAAATGTACCTTTTGTCAATCGGAGTTACGATATTTAGGTTACGTAATTAACGCGGATGGGTTATCGGTAGATCCGGATAAAGTTAGCGCAATTTTAAAGATACCGACACCTAAGAGTGCTACGGAAGTAAAGCGAGTTATCGGAATAGCTAGTTGGTACCGTCGTTTTATTCAAAATTTTTCTACGATTATAGCGCCTTTGACGAAATTATTAAAGAAATTTGCAAAATTTGTTTGGGATGAAGATTGTGACAAAGCGTTTGGAATTATTAAGGATTGTTTAGTTACCGCACCCATATTATCGTGTCCAGATTTTTCGCTACCATTTACTGTGCAAACTGACGCTTCAGATTATGGCATTGGATCAGTATTAACGCAGACTATTGAGTGAAGAACGAGTCATTTGTTATAACAGCAGATCATTGACGAAGAATGAAAGAAAGTTTTCGACTACCGAAAAAGAGTGTTTAGCAGTACTTTGGTCAGTAGAGAAATTACGTCCATATTTGGAGGGAGCAGAATTTACGGTTATTACCGATCACGCATCGTTAGTTTGGTTGCATAATTTAAAGGAACCTACCGGTCGATTAGCGCGTTGGGCTATACGCCTTCAGCAGTATAGTTTTGAGATCATTCATCGTAAAGGAAAGGATCATGTCGTACCGGATACGTTATCGCGTTCCGTACCAGTTATTGACGCACTTGAAGTGACGAGTAAACCCGATATTGACTTACCAGACGAGACTATAGTAGGAGACGAAGAAAAGGAAGTAGAAGATGTAAAAGATGACGATAAGTGGTTGGCACGGATGAAGAAGAATGTTAAGGCAAGACCTATCGCGTACCCGCAATGGCGGATAGAAAACGGGAAGTTATTGAAACATGCAAAGTGTAATTATCCGAAGTTGAGAAACGATGAGGAACAGTGGAGAGTTGTAGTGCCGAAGGGAGAACGTTCCCAGATATTATCGCGGTGTCATGATGACCCTAGAGCAGGACATGCAGGTATTTTTAAGACTCATGAAAGAATTTCACGACAGTATTATTGGCCGAAGTTAAAGGCTGACGTGGTACGTTACGTTCGACATTGTGAAATTTGTATTAGACATGAACCGGAACAGAAGAAACCGGCCGGCCTTATGGCAAAACATCCCGTTATCGACAAGCCCTGGCAAATGATTGCCACGGATATTGTAGGACCATTACCGAGATCATCTCGAGGTTATTCATATGTTTTAGTAGTTGCCGATTATTTTTCGAAATTTGTACTTTTCTTCCCGTTACGTGCCGCTACCGCTGCAAGTGTAGTTAAGAATATCGAAGAGAATGTTTTTCTTATGTTTGGAGTACCGTTATACGTTTTGTGTGACAATGGATCACAATTTAGGAGTAAAGAATTTCAGAAAATGGTTACGTCTTATAATGCCAAAATTATATTTAACGCAAATTACCATCCTCAGGCTAATCCATCAGAACGTGTTAATAGAGTTATGAAGACAATGCTAGCGTCGTATATCGAAGATAATCAACGTAATTGGGATAAGTATTTAGCGCAAGTTGCCTGTGCCATTCGCACAGCAACTCATGAAGTTACCGGCCTGACGCCTTATTTCGCGAACTTTGGGAGAGAAATGATCATAGACGGATCACAGCAGGGTATACCGACGAACAGTACCGATCTAGATAATGTAAATTTTGCCGACAGAACACCGTTGTTAGAGAGAAGTGAAATTTTTCGCGCTGTTTATAACGATATTAAGAAAAGACTTAATGCCGCGTATATTAAGAGTAAACAAAATTATGATTTACGTAGACGTTTAGCGAATTTTGAAGTAGGAGATACCGTATGGCGGAAAAATTATGTTTTATCGGACGCATCTCGTTATTTTGCAGCTAAGTTAGCGCCTAAATTTATCGGTCCATTTTATATTAAGAGAAAGGTTTCGTATCAGACTTACGAACTGTCTGACGCTTCAGGAATTTCGAAGGGAGTGTGGAATGCTAAAGATCTTAAGCCAAATCCTAATATCGATTAAAGTCCTCTTGGACGTTTTCTCTGTGTAGGGACGGAGTAAGAATTTTCCTACAGCAGATGCCACTGCTTGTCGTAAGAGGCGACTAATCAAGTAGGCGTAGCGAGTTTGGTTGGAGGTGTTGCGATTTTGGGTCTTGCGTATACTGTTGTGGAATAACGGAAAGCGGGGATCTCGTGAACCGTGGCCCGGCCTCTTCCGTATGCTCTCGACGCGGAGTTTCAGTGCACCAGCCAAACGCGTGTACCGTTGTTGCACCTTGTTGTGCTTTCTCGGATCCTTAGCGGATCATTTTTGGGTTTGTCGTTTATCGTGGATTTGATCCAATTTTTTTTGTCTTCTCGACTTTGACTTATTTTACCGAACGTGACTGTGGAAGTTTTATTTTGTAGTGCCAAGGAGGCAGAACTCGAGTTCGGGGGAGGGAGTTGGAACCACCCTCTTGCCGCCTCGAGGGACGCGTTTGTTGAGTTTTGTGGAGTTTTGTGGAGTTTTTGAAGTTTGTGGAGTTTTGTTGACTTTGTGGAGTTGTCGAGCTTTAGTTTCGATGTTTATATATACAGTTATGCCGAGTACCGGTTCCCCACCCTCTGCCTGTCAAAGGTCATGGTTGGTTTCGTCGTCCGTTTTGTGTAATGTAGTTTTATTTTTTTTTGCCGGATTTTCATTTGCGCCTCTGTTGGTGGTTCGCTTCACGGACCCCAACAGTTTAAAGTTTTGTATAGCTTTGTTTTAGGTTTTGGGCCCTATAGTCCCAACTAGTGGTGTGTGCGAGCGGTAGCACATCACTAGCTTTTGAGGGTGTTGCGAGGGGTCTTTCCTGACCAGCACCACCGCAGTTTCCGTACTTCTTCGTACATTTAGTTTGTGGGAGTTAACGTTTGTAGTTAGTGTTAGTTTTGTTTTTGTTCCTGGCGTAGGTTGCCTGTAGGGTTAAGTTGTTTTTCGGATATATTTTCCGAAGGAAAATATTTTTGTAAGGGGAGTGTCAGGGTATTTTGAACACCCTGTATACGTAGTAGGTAATTTTGTTTGTAGTTCTATGTATTTAGTTAGATTCCGTATATAAATATTTTTTTTTTGTTGTCAAATTAAGTTTTATAGTAAATTTGGGTTTAACGTGTATGGCGAGCTTTAGATTCTTTGTTTGTGAATTATTTTTTTTTGTAATTTAGGTTGTTTTTCCGTATTATTCCCCGTTTATTGAATATTGATTAACGCTTATTTGTAAATAGTTGTATTAAGTGTAAATAACGTTCATTTCGTTTGATTTCCGAAAAATATAATAGAAAATTAAGTACGTTAAATAAATAGTATAGGTTTATCTGCGTATGACGTCATGTTAGCGACAGAAAGACGCTTACGTATAGTTGTCCAGTTTATTATTAGGTATTTTGGTTTTGATTCATAGAGATTGCATGTGGGCCTTATTGTTCGTACTTTAAGGTAAACATACAGAGGCTGTACGGGATACTTATGCTGACGTGTAGTTTTTGAAAATTTACCGAGTCCTTACGGACGAGAACGAAATTTAGGTATTGGGGTATTAAATCTTCTCCTTCCGTTTTTTAATTGGTTGAATTATATTAGATAAGAGTTTTTATGAGTAGTGGGATGCAAATTCAAAGATGGATTTTTGTGAATACTTTGGGGCATTCTAAGACAGTTCACGCTTTCAAGTAGTTGTACGTTGCCGCTTGTGTTACGCTTTAAGGGGTAGTTTAGAACGTTGAAATTTTGGGACCTTGTGGTGTTTAACGAACGTACTTTTGTGGTGTAGTAAGGGTAGTTTAGCTACTGAAGAACCTGTAAAGGGATTTTATCAAAATTGTTCGTTCACCAAAGGATTATACTTAGTGCCGATTTCGGTTTTACGTCAAGTTACCTAGAGGACATCGTCGTGTTGTTTAGTGCTTCTATGACCTCTTTTGGTTTATATCGCTTCTGCGGATATTAACATCATCGTTCTTCCAAGTGCCTCTTATTTACCGTACAAAGCGTATTTAAAGATAAAGAAACTTTCGCAATATATTAAAATTTAACGTTATTTAAATCAAGTTATTAACATTTTGGGATTATCAGTGAAAATAAAACCAGTTAAAAGATTTAAGTTATCAAACAATTTTTGAACGCTCACATTATTATTGTACAATAAGTTTTGGTTAATGCAGTAACATTTTAACGAGTTAACTTAAGAAATTGTTCGTGTATAAAAGAATAACAGTCAACATTTATCTTCATCTTTTGCCGGACCTGGGAGTTTCCATTCCCGTTATAGCTGTAGCCGATCACCTGGTTCGTACCATCCGTTGTAACACAGAGGAGGTGCTATCTAGACCTTGTAAGGTATTATAACATTGTGTTTTTATTGAAAACTTTTAAGATTGTTGTGTGTTTCGAATTATTTTATTTGTTGAAGGTTTGAAAGCGGAGTTGTGTATCGTTTTTTTGTTAATTTAAACTGTGTTTTGAATTTAGTTATTGGAATTAATCGTAACTCTAACGCTCCGCCTTCACACTTTTTATTTTATTAGTAAAGGGCAATTGACCCTGTAGTTGTGTGGATACATAATCCACGGTTTATTTATATTTAGGTTAAACGATTTAGTACGGCGTAAGCAGATTCTGATCAGACATCCTGTCGCCTAATAAGCCTTTGTAGTTTTTTTTGTCCATACACTTTATCGTATGTTTATATTTATCCTTATTTTATTTTATTATAGCTTTGTTTTGTTTTATAAATGTGTTTTACTTCTATGGAAACCCTTTTGTGTTACATAAAAGTCTTTATTGCAAGTTACCGTAATTTAATTTTAACGTAACAAAGTTAGTTTTTTTTTATTTTATTGAGTAATAGCGTTCTTAGTATTTAGTAATTTTATTTGATTTTTTTTAGTTGAGTATTAATTCATTTAGAGTTCATTTTATAGATTTTTTTTGTTTTGATTATTATTTAACGCATTATTTACACTGAGGTGTAGTAACGTAAATTTATTGAGTGTTTATCACGCTTTTATTTGACAAGCGTGTAGTGTTTTTTTTAAGCCCGATTTTAGGTGGTTTGCTGAATTGCTGTCCAGCACACCTGGAATTGATTACGAATAGGTAAGCGCATGTTTTTTGGATGTTTAGACACGCTATGTACTCGTAATTTTGGCACGACGACCCTTATTTTTTGTCTTATCAAATATCCTGGCGCCCTTAACCGAAACGATTTTGACTTCATCCCCTATTTTGACTGACGTACGATTTATTATTCTGGATGTGCAAAATTATTAACATCAATCCACGACCCATACGCTGACTAGTCGAGGCAAAAAGGGGCCAATTTATCTGTAATCCCGTTCTACCACCCGTTTATACCGTTACAAAACGTGACATAATTTATACAGATAACGGTCCTCAGTTAGTTAGTGCGGAATTTAAAAATTTTGTAGATGAATGGGAGATTATTCATAAAACTTCATCTCCAAGATACGCACAGTCAAATGGTTTTGTTGAAAGGCATATACAAACCATAAAAAAACTAATACAAAAGGCTTATGATGATAATAAGGATATCTACCTTTGTCTTTTGGAATATCGTAACACTCCTATCTCTGATAAATTGCCATCACCGGCACAATTACTTTTTGGCCGTCGCTTAAAAGGAATAGTACCTACAAATCAACAATTACTGATACCAAAGCACAAACCCACTAATTATCTAGAAATCAATAAACAAAACCAGCTGAAAACTAAACAATATTATAATAAATTTGCTAAGGAATTACCAGAAATTCAAAATCAAACAAAAGTTGTACAAAATTTGCATAATAAAAAATGGGACACCTCAGGTACAGTCATAAATAAGAACACGAATAGACCAAGATCATATGTCATCAGAACTCATAGAAAGGGCAATATAATTAGTAGAAATAGAAGACATTTACTGCCAGTAACAAATAATAATAACTTAAAAAAGGATGACAACTTTGATGAACTATTTGATAAATACATTGAATTACAAAATAATCCTGACACTAATGTCAATAAGAGGGATCAGACTTGCATTTCGGATAGTGACAATGAGAAACTTGTAACAAATAGTAATGACGCAACCACTGTGATTAGTCGATCGGGAAGAGAAATCAGGAAACCCATTAGATTTAAGGATTATGTATAATTAATAATTGTAGTAGTAGTAAGTTAACGTGTTAAAAATAAAAAGGAGGAGATGTTGTATTAGGTATTAAAGTAGATTAGGCAACGTCGCTATTAAGCACGAGCGGAGAACTGGCATCATGGACAGGCATGGGACGGGACGCGATCCACTGGCAATGACACGGCTTTGGCCTAGTTGTACATGTTAAGTATAATAAAGATATTAATAATACTAAAAGCTTTTTATTCATAAATATATAACTAACGTAACAGGTAATTAATATCAGATTGAGAATCATTTTGATGAATGATAACGATAATCATTTAACTCATTGTTAAGCTAGCTGGAGCGTCCCGATAAAAACTAGACAAGAATTTGTTGAGTAATTATTGAAATCCATTTACACAAACAAAAATGTGATAACAATAAAAATAAAGCTTAGTTAATGAATGTTATCTTTATAAATTAAAATCACTTTAGTTGAATCATTTCACATTTTCACAAAAACAATATAAAATTTTACTCAATAAGTTCGAAATTGTAAAAGATTGAAAATGAACCCAAACATTATAGAGGCCCATTACAAAACGACCCATCAAAAACTTCAGGACGCAAGAAATTTAGTAATAAATCTATATATTTATCTTCAGGGATTTCAAAAATATTAAACGCACTTTCAAGACCCCTCAACCATCTGTCAAATGATTTTGATGTGTCAAACATTTCTATTGAAAACAAATTTTGAATTGAATGTACTACTTTGCCTTTTTCTTTTGTAATTTGAAATGAATCTGTCTTTTTATTTGGCATTTCGTGTTCACTATTGAAAAGGTAATTACAAAATGAACTTTTCAATTCTTCAATTTAAACTGCATAAATGGGTTCTTTCTTGCTTTTACTGGTCAAATTATTGTATATTTTATAATACTAGTACTAGATGTTCTTGTATCTAGAATTAAATATGTATTTTTATTATAAATTTATTATTTTTCTAACATGCAACATCTCATAACTATGGTAATACCCTACAAAACATAATTGTGATAGAATCACGATACATAACAGAAGTTATGGTTAAAAATTTTACTGTAATTTTCTTGTCTGAGAAATATTTAATTTACGAAAATTTAGTTTGTTTTATATCCGAAATTGATATTAATTTCAGAACGAATACCATAATTATGTTTAAGCTTTCGTTTTTTGATACGCTCTAAATTTAATCCTTATTCGTTGTACAGTTCCATATTTTTAATTGTATTATTATGCCATTTTGTATAATGGGTTGTTAAATAATTAATTTAGATGATCACTGTCACCTATAAGTGCGTTACCTTTTAGTACTTAAAATGTTAATACTACTATTATATAATTTATACTAGGTATTACATCTAAGATTTCATAGCATTCTTACTTTATTTTTTATGATTAATTCCGATCCGCTCGTCCCATCTTATAATAAAAGCATTTTACGTGTATTTTTAATGATATAATCAATAAAACCTGTTTTATAATTAAAATCACTTATTATTTATATGTATTAATTAATTCAAATGTTCTTTTACTATCTTTAGGCAGTGGCAAATGATTGTACAGGGTGTCCCGTAAAGAATGGGCCATAGTTCAGCTAAAATAGCCTCATTTTGGGCAACTTACTTTAGTCCAATTCTGCTTCCTTAAAGAGTTATTCCAACCTACATATGCATATGTAGGTATAGAAGGTTATGCAATCGACCATTTTTTCACTATCGCTAAAACGACTTATTAGCTCATTTTACAACTTTTGGCCAAATTTCACCAAGGTCGTCCATCATGGGTGGATGTCTGTGTGTGTGACTGTTCGTATCAGATATATTGTAGATACATAAAAAAAGAAACTACTTGACAGTCGTCTGAGTTGTCATTATAGTACAGCTTTGGGAAAAAAACTTCCTTAGTAAAAACGGCCAAGGGAAATCGCTGGAAATAACATTCAAGTTTCGCGCTTTACCGCTAGAGGGCATAATCTTTATAGAAATTTAAAAACAATTTTTTTATACAATATGTCTCATCATAGTAGGTATTAAATAAGTAAATAGAATGATGCATAGTTTCTGCACAAATTTTTTCTCTATTTTTTCAAATAAAGGGTGGGGGAGGGTTGTTTGTATGAATAAATGCCTATAACTTTGGTTTGGATCAACCTATTTTAACGAAATTATTCTCATTCGAAAGGGCGTAGATGAACCAATTGAAAAGTGCGCAGGTCACTCATCATACTAAAATATTAGATCTCTTCTTGTTTGTAAGGAAATGTCTTCTAACAAAGTAGGCAATTCATTTTCCAAAAAATTTAGATATATATCGTCATTTAAAGTTTCTTCAAAGAAATATTGTCGTATGATTTTTCCATCAACTATATCACACCAAACATTAAGACTTCACCTACCTTGAAGCTGCACTTCGTCCATTCAGTGCCTATTTTCTTCAGTCCGATAATGCATATTCTGCAGATTAACACCGCCTGCACTACTAAAGGTGGCTGCGGCTGTCGACAAAATATTTGATATGATATGCGGTTGTACTTCCAGCATACCTAACATCCGATTGCAGTATTCCAGCCTTGCATCGAAATCCCTTTCATGTAAAGCTTAGTGGAGAACTGCATGATAAATATGCAGCCTAAAAAACATATAAAAACAAATATTTTTAAGGAATTAATGAAATGATTAAATTGCCATGTTGCCATTTTTATCGCAATATGAAAAGAAAACAGTTGAATCTAAAATTTAAAGAGGATTAAAATTTTCACACTTAAACGTGCAGTTCATAATATTATAAGAAACCTACCTGTTATGCTTTAAAATCATTAGAACGGTAGTTTTTGGTATGTTTAATTCTGTAAGAGATTTGTTGACTACTTATATGTGGATTCTGTTGAACTAAAGCAAGAACATTGATTGCATTATCTTCGGTCACACCCACACCACGTCGTTTACAAGGACGATGAAAGCAACCAGTTTCTCTTATTCTTCTTGCCTTTCATTTAAATACTTCTTTGCCATAATGCCTCCTGTCAGGATATCTTATGGCATATATACATATATACGCAATAGCGGCATTTTGATGGCATTGGAAATAAACTACCACACAGTTCGGCTGATTATTTACTGATATTAGTGATATTAATATCTAATTAAAAATTATTATTAATTCTATTAAATACATAAATAAAAAGTTTACCTCGAGTAGGATTTGAACCTACGACCTGTACTTTGCTAGAACACCGCGCTCACCAACTGCGCTATTGAGGTTCAAGCCCCAATCGATGTAAATTTTGTCTTTATGTATGTAGAACTGATGTAAATTCTAAATATAATGAGATTACAATCAAATTACTTATATTAATGGAATGTGACTCTGCAATATCGCAACTTATAATAAAATAAAAATATTAATATCTAATTAAGAAAATTTATATGCTAACACTTCTTAAAAAGATCGCAATATTTTGACTACTGTCAATAAATAAACAATTTGAAGCCCCTGTCAACTTTATTTCGCAGCCTTCTTAGTTTCAAAAAATTCTGAAAATACCGACATATTTTGTTATTTTAAATTATAATACAGGGTGAGCCAATACTAGTTAAGTATGTTTACGCGTTTTTACTTATATCTCGAGCTAGACAAAAGATATCGACATGCGGTTTACGCTATTTTGTTACGAATTTCATCAGTTTCCGTTGTAATTTACAATACTCAGGTGTTTCCATTTAAAAATTGTAACATAGACAAATTCTATTTTTTTTACTCGACAATTAAAACTAAATGCAATTGTTTATTGTAGACGTAATTGGTTCATCTACGCCCTTTCTAACGAGAATAATTGTGTTAAAATAGGTTGATCCAAATCAAAGTTTTAGGCATTTATTCATACAAACATTTCCACTCTCCCCCGCCCTTTATTTGAAAAAATAGAGATAAAGGATTTAAGAAAATTTGTGCACAAAATTATGCATTATTCTAATTTACTTATTTAATACCTACTATGATTGGACTTACTTTATAAAAAAATTATTTTTAAATTTTTCTATGAAGATTATGTCCTCTAGCGGTAAAGCTAGAAACTTGAAAGTTACTTACAGCGATTTCCCTTGGCCTTTTTTACTAAGGAGATTTTTTCCCAAAACTGTACGATAAACAGTTCCTAAGATATAGTCGGAGGATAGGCTTATTGGTCCACCCGGTGCAACTGTTAATTAATACATGCTTATTTTAGTCTTGTCTCATTAACATCTATCCTAAGGAAAAAGAAGCAAGCTAAGTATTACATGGTGTCAGAAGTGTGTTCGTTGAAAAGGATGGATTAATGTAGTGGAGGCCGGGGCTACATTGGACAATTTTTGTTTTTTTTTTCTATAATTTTTTTATGATTATTTGAGCCATTTAAGATTTTAACCCAACATTTATTAACTCCTTATAGATACTTTCCATGCGATGAAACTTTCATCACGGCTATGTCTTCTATTTAATACTGCTAAGCAGAGCGAAGAGTTTTATGTCCAAACTATTCCAGAGCCGGGGTAACAATGGACAGACTAAGGGGATATAATGGACAAGTACTTATCCAAATAAAAACCAAATTGAACATCAAAAACAAACTGTAATTAGTACAATAATAAAGTTTTAAAGAAATAAATTTAAGAAAAAAACTACTGGAGACTAAATTCGTCTAAGTCTACATTAAATCGCTGGCGCCCGTCCTTGGATGCCTTTGGCAAAACTAAAAGCACCTCAGGGAAAACAACAAACGAGGGCTGCTCCTCTGTAATTTTGAAACGGTTTGATGGATGTAACCGCTTATAAAAGTTCTCTTCGAAGCCATCTGACGCTTTTTTTTCACACATGCCACATAGTTTCTTCCAGAGAGTGGTGCTTTGCCGGGAACTTTAACAATTAGAAAATCACCTTCTGCAGCATCTTTAACATTCTTAACATTCTCATCGTCCTCTCCCATGCCTTCCCATTCAGACGATGAATCTTGTGTAATCGTATTCTCCATTATTTCTTCATTTTCATCTAAAGACTCTTCTTCGTTGCAATTTTTTTCTTTACAGCGTTAACTTTCTTCAACTCTTGTATCATTTGTTGTTTTTCAAGTTCGTCTTTTTCAGGCGTATCTGCAGCTATCATGCATTTACCACGCTTTCTACCTCTGGAGGAAATCTTTCTGGGCGCAGCTTTAGGATAAGGCATTATTTCTTCAGGAGAAATAAGATTCAAAGACTGTTTCTTTTTTTCTGGTGTAGCTTGTAAACTTTTAGTAGGACTGGTTATTGAAGTACTGGTCAAAGGAGCAGAGATTGAAGGAGTTGTAACAGATTTCATTGCAATATTGCCAAAGTTTGAAGATGTTTTAGATACAGATACATCAGGAACCATTTTTGGTTCTGGGGGTGGACAATCAGACAGCAGAACAAAGAAATTTATGATCTTCAAAAATATCTATCAAATGGGCAGATTCCAGTTACAGAAAAGCCTGATTTTACATTTCTGGGAACACCTACCCGATCCCAGGCTTTAGAAGATAAGGCAAGCAGAGAATAGATTATTAGTATTTAATTGGGGTGTTCTAACATCCAGGAATTTACGGCCCCATTAAAATATTTTTTAAAAGGCCCAAAAACACTACGATCCAGAGGTTGTAATTTATTCGACGTGTGGGGAGGAAGTGTTAAAGCGACTATTCCATTATCCTTGGCGTAGTTAATTGCATCAACATTGAGATGTGATTCATGATTGTCCATCACCAAAAGGACACAATTACTTTTACTACATCTTACAATATTTTTGAAGAATTTAGAGACTGCAATAAAATTGTCGGTTGTCATCCACCCAGACTTGTGAACAAGTCCCAAGGATCCTGGAGTTGCTGCTCTCATCATTGGGTTCTCATCAAACCTAATTCTCGGAAACACCCGTATAGAAGGCGAAGCATTTCCATTCGCACATATGGTACCAACTTGAGTTACTAGTTCTCCGCGTTCTATTGATGTAACTGCGCCGTTTATTGGCAACTATTTTTTCTACTAGTGGAACGGCAGTCACACCGGTTTCGTCCAAATTGAAAATCTGGTGTGGTTCAAAATTATATCTTTCGAGGACATTCTCGGCTTTATCAAAACTCTATTAGCGGTTCGTTTCTGCATGTCGGACAACCAAAATATCTATAGTGACATTTGTCACGTGACCATAGATTTGTCGGGAATTTTGAAAAATGTTGACTATGATGCCGATAAATGGGTCAAATTGACATGATCTCGAAAAATTGTATTAAGAAAATGTATTTAAAATGCAACAAAGACCCCATATACAACCAAATCAGAAAAAAAATAAAAAATACCATTTATTCCCCTCTGCTTTTTACGAAATATCATAAAATCTTGTTCTACCTGGAGATAGCTTTAATAACACAAATTACATAATTTTAGGTATATTAAACTATGAGGTGCACTTTAAAGATCAATAATTTTTATCCTTATAAGCCGAAAATTGGTATATGGGGTCTTTGTTGCAACATTCTAAATACATTTTCTTTATGCAATTTTTTGATATCTTGTCAATTTGACCCATTTTTCGGCATCACAGTTAACATATCTCAAAATTGCCGCCAAATCTATGGTCACGTGACAAATGTCACAATGGATTTTTTGGTTGTCAGACATGCAGAAGCGAACCGCCAATACAGCTTTTCAGAAATCTCAATAATAAAAGTTTTTCCCATATGTGTCCAATTTTATGGCGGTCCCTGTATATATATATATATATATATATATATATATATATATATATATATATATATATATATATATATATAATAAGAAAGATTTAGTGTAGCAGCAAGGTGTGTAGTTTAAAATAAAGAAAAGATCCTTTGTTCAAAGGAAGCTTTCTAAATTTATTACCTTTGTCAACCAATCTACAAAGTTATGCGTTGATAATACATATAAATTAAGATAAGATAATAACTTACGATCGTGGATACAGTTAAAAACATTGAAGCAGCATTGAAAGAAGATATTTCAATTTAAATTTAAATTAGATGTCAAAATCAATTTTGGACTTTGACAAAAAAATTAAAATTATTGTCATAGTTATAGGAAAAACAAAGAAAATGGTTATGAAATCAATGTATAAGTAGATTAATATGTTGAATGTGATTGTGTGATAAGTGTAAAAGTGTTATGAATAGGACCATTTAAGATTATTTGAATGTCTATTATTACATAGGACTTTTACTTATGTGGACATTCTGGAGATTAATACAATAGACCCATTCGTGATAACTCTTTTACACTAAACAAAATGGTAAAATCCAAAAATAAATCCTTCTGCCACTAAGTAATCCGTTAATGGTTCATCCTATGATTTCTGTGTTTATCTAGATAAAGTATGTTAGAATAAATTATGTTTAAATTTTGAGTGTCACTTCTTATTCATTACATAGTCTGTACAGCGTATATGGGCCATTTCTAAAACTTTCTTTTGAATAAATTTGATTCAGAGGTCAAGACTTCACTTTGTCGAAATCAGGGCTGTGTCCAGTGGAATGTACGTTTGTGACAAAGCACAAGCATCTTTTCTGACTCTTATGTCACTGCGTGGATGTAAGTCTATATCTAAGATTCCTTGAAGTCATGCCGATATATGATTGGTTACAATTACTACAAGGGATCATATATAACATTTGTTTTCTAAAATGGCGGTCTTATCCTTAGCTGACTGAATAGATTGTTAACTCTTTTAATGTTTTACTATGATGATGTTCTTATCTAGTTTGAGAATTTTATTAATTTTAGGAGTAAGAGTACTAATGTAAGATATTGAACTGTACTTTTTATTTCAGTTTCACCCTTCGTCATCAATGGTTCATTGTTACGAAAGACTATTGCTGATATTGTGTTGGTCTTCAATGTTAGAGTAAGTATAGCAGTTTCTTTAACATAGATTCAGGATACAATTGTCTTTGAGTAATATAAACAGTAAATCTAAGTTTTTTGTCTTAATGATGGATGGATATTTTGTGATCCTGTTTTTAAACCCAGAACTAAATTGACTTTCATTTTATATGTGTGATCTGAATAATAATTGAGGTACTTTCCTGAACTCGTCGGTTTCCTGAACCAGTCTAGGATTATGACATATAAAATGAAAGTCAATTTAGTTCTGGGTTTAAAAACAGGATCACAAAATATCCCATCCATCATTAAGACAAAAAACTTAGATTTACTGTTTATATTACTCAAAGACAATTGTATCCTGAATCTATGTTAAAGAAACTGCTATACTCTACTAACATTGAAGACCAACACAATATCAGCAATAATAGTCTTCTTTACGTAACAATGAACCATTGATGACGAAGAGGTGGAAACTGAAATAAAAAGTACAGTTCAATATCTTACATTAGACTTACTCCTAAAATTAATAAAATTCTCAAACTAGATAAGAACATCATCATAGCCTAAAAAATTAAAAGAGTTAACAATCTATTCAGTCAGCTTAAGGATAAGACCGCCATTTTAGACAAAACAAATGTTATATATAAGATCCCTTGTAGTAATTGTAACCAATCATTATATTCGGCATGACTTCAAGGAATCTTAGATATAGACTTACATCACACCGCAGTGACATTAAGTAAGTCAGAAAGATGCATTGTGCTTGTCACAACACTACATTCCAGCTGGACACAGCCCTGATTTTCGACAAATGCAAGTCTTGACCTTGAATCAAATTTATTCATAATAGAAAGTTTTAGATATGGTCTCATATACGCTGTACAGACTATGTAATGAATAAGAGAAGTGACACTTCAAAATTTAAACATAATTTATTCTAACAATTTATCTAGATAAACACAGAAATCATAGGTTATGAAACATTTCATTAACGGATTCTTAGTGGACAAGAAAGATTTATTTTGTGTGATTTGTACCTATGATTTGTTTAGTGTAATAAGATGCTTATCGAATGGGTCTAATTTGGTTTAATTCCAAGAATGTCCATATAGAAAAAAGTCCTCATGTAATAAAGACATTCAAATAATCTTAAATGGTCCTATTCATAACAACATTTTACACTTATCACACAATCAATTCAAATCATATTAATCTACTTATACATTGATTTCAATAACCATTATTCTTTGTTTTTCCTATAACTATGACAATAATTTTAATTTTATTGTCAAAGTCCAAAATATGATTTTGATATCTAATTTAAATTTAAATTGACAATATTTCTTTCAATGCAATGTTCAATGTTTTAACATGTATCCATCGATCGTAAGTTATATCTTATCTAATTTATATTATTATCAACGCATAATTCTTGTAGATTGGTTGACAAAGGTAATAAATTTCGAAAGCTTCTTAACAAAGGATCTTTTCTTTATTTTAAACTAGCCCACAACCTTGGCTTACCACTAAATCTTTCTACTGTATTTTAACTTAATACACGATTAACAACTTTGATTATATATATATATATACATTTTATTTTTGCAACAAGGATGCTTGATAAGAAAAATTGAGTTTAACTAGTGTTCTTCCTGAGGTGTGCTTTCTTTTTCCAGTGGCCATTTCGTGTGAAATACAAGCAATTTCAGAAAATTCTTCTTTTTTCTGGTTCTTCATTTCTATGAGGGAAAATGGTACTTTCACAGAAAGTAGTAAGCTATCCCGGTTTCTTCGATTCCTTGGAACTATTGCATTCCTTTCAGTGTTGAGATACGATAATCCACTAAACCGCTCTTCGCAAGAAGTAAAATTTAACCAGATTGTGTTTATCCAACACTTAGAGCTCGCCTTCAATATAAAGAGGTAACGCAAGGTTATACGATTAAAACTGCGATCACTTACCTAATCCTATGTGTGGCTCCTTCGAGTATCCTTCGATTCACTTTGCATTTTTTAGTACCATTTTCGCTTACAATTTTCTCTTCGAGTGAACTACTTGTATATAGCCAGTAGCTTTACTTCAGTTACTTTGGTGCTGTTGATCTTTCGTTTATCTAGAAGTAACTGTATGCTGTATGGATGTTAACGATTTACCCTCCCTACTTGGTTTTAGTTACTGGAGTTTCCGAGAATGGGATCTGGCTGCTGGTTCGCAACTCACTACTCGAAACCTTCACACCTAAACTAACCAGGGTGTGAAGTATAACTACTCGTCAGAACCAGGTCAGAATTTTCCATTTTCGCATCTATTCATAAAGTTTACCTTCGAGTTTGTGTTATGTTATTACGTAAGCTGCCTTTAGCAGTGATCCAACAGCTCTACGAGGTAGAAATTGCGTATACAATAATAAGATTACTGCAATTTTTAATGAATTAATTGCCTTGTTGATGACGCGGAATTTTCTGCTCTTTTAAATTTTGTCTTCTAAATTTAAGTACAAGTATTTTTTTGTTATTGTGGATAAGAGTGTTCAGTTTATAGGCGCTCTCATTTTAATTATTATTATTATTTCTACTTTCTAACTAACCAAACCATATATTTATCCTTTATCCACTCTTCTAAGTTACCCACGCTATCCAATCGCTCTGCGGTCACTTGACCGTTTGACCGAGTTCTCAGCCGTGCTCACTCACCCTTTTTATGTTTATGTGACGTAGTAGGTTAGACAGGTGACTGAATAACTCCATAGCTGAAATACCCACTGTTATTGTCAAAGAAATCATAATTATTAAATTAATATATAATCATGTTCAAACTTACACAAAATAATACTACCGCTAAGACCATACATCCCACATGCGCACACGTCAACATTTCAAAATGTCATCTATTGGTGTGTGGTATAATAAATGTTACCAACAAAATTGGGAGTGTAGTGCTACCCGTTCTAAAGAATACACACAACACGTAAATATCAAGAGTTGAAAGTGTCACATATTGGTTTGTGGCGAAACTCAAGTTGCCAACAAAATTGGGTATACACATGTTCCTAATAGTATAAATTATAAGTATTGTTGGATAATACAAACGTTTATACACGTATGGATGTTCAGTGCTGCAATATAGCTGAAAATATGAGACAGTCGTTAAAAACATATATAATTAATAAATAAAGTAGCCCAAAGGATTTTGTGTAGGTACACTATTTGGTAGTATTTGCAAGATGTAGGCCTCGGCTATGCGCATACTCATAAAACTATCATTTCTGGACTAGCGACATAATTAGCTATTTACACAAATGTATATTGGAAAGAAATAATTTTAGAATGGATCTTGAAATTGTTGTAAATCTCCAAAAATTAAGTTTAATCTTGTTTAACTTATTGATGTTAAATTTTGAGCATTGTAATTATTTTGTCCTTATGACGTCTTTTTTAGACTACGCTAATGTTTATGTCTAAATAAGTTTCAGTTCTCTTAATATATTAAAAGTTTACTAAAGATTTTCGTCCATTAATTGGAAGGATAGCAACTACAGAAAGTTTCCGTATAAACTTCGTTAACAGATCTGTACGGGTTTGATGCTAAGTACTAAAATTTGGTAACGGCAAACTAGCTGATTTCAAAGTTGACGATGAAAGTAATTTTTACTTAGTTTTAAAAGTACATAGAGGTAGCGAAATTTAATAAATAAATAATTTAAAATAACATTTTCTTGTATTTGAAAAAAAAGGTATCTAATACGGAATTTACACAAAACTATTCTGTTTGTTAATTTTTCAGGCGACTCGGTATATATAGATTTTGACTTATGATTGTAGCTAACTTTTATTGAATAATGGTTTAATTTTATTCTGACAGAAGTTAAAATTATGTAATGTTTAACGAAAGAAACATAACTCTCTCTAATTTAAATCAAAACTGAAACAATCAATTACTTTTCTTATATCGCACATAATTCGTTTTGTGCAGAATTTTATATAAGGTTGAATTATTTGTCTGTTTGTTTAAGTCAAATTGTATAGCGATAAGGTAAGAGATTGCCAGAATTCATAATTTAATTAAAATGGTAGTGCGAATCATTCAATCTTTGTTTATTTGTAATTATACTTGCGGATTTTACATTTTTACCGTAAAATATTTTTCATTTATCAATATTGAAACAAAATCTTATTGTACGCAATCATTATTGTGAAATTTTAATAGTTATTAATGATACTAGTTCGATATGAACGTCATAATGAAACGCGTGTAAAGTTAAATCACGAGGCGTTAGCCGAGTGGTTTATTTACACAAGTTTCATTATGAAGTTCACATGGAACATGTATCATTCAAAATTTAATCTACGCCAGTGTCATTATGGCATATTTATCATCTTCATTTGGATGTCATTATAGCCTTCATAATAGCACCCAGTGCCATTATAAACTCATAATAACACGCAAATTTTAAAATAAAAAACAGACAAAAAGAAAGTTAGTTACTACTTTTACTTATTATTATTATTCATTATAAAATCGTTATTAACATTTATTTATTGTAAACATTAATTGTAAAGTCTGTACAATTTGTTAAATTCAGTCCAGCCGAAGACAAATGAGCTGAATTTGTAGAAAAAAATTTTTTTCCCGAGTGCTTAAACTTGTTGAAGGGTCATCAGTGCATGAAATTCCACCAAAAATGTTAGAGGACACTTTCTTCTTATTTTCTTTGAATCTTCTATATAGCTTTCTGCCACTGTGTTAGAGCGCCAACCACCATGCCTCTTAACAATTAATAAATCTGCTCTCTGTCTTGATTTTCGGGAAGTAGGGAATTGTCGACGTTTTGCCCAATGCCTTCGATATCCGAAGGGACACTCTCAGTCAGAATCACTCATATTAATACTTTTTCTATTAAATTGAATGTAAAGCACAAAGTAAAAATTGCAACAATCAACAAGCGCGGTTACTATAACATCGACTAATATGGGCACTTAATAATTTTGAATTTGTATTTACAAAAACGTTTCTTATATTGTAAACAAATCGAATCTATGCAAAGAAAATCTATTTGGACTGGCGTAGATTAAAAAATTAATAATTGTCAAGACTTCTGGATATTGTTTATGATTAATACAACAGTCAGATCATAGATGTCCATCTATGAACTGACTGTTGTTTTAACCATTCAGGTCAATACAATTACCACATTACATTATTTAGATAATGTTCAAAATAAGCAGAATATCCACATTGATTGCATTAAGGCTGGGGAATGTAATACAAATCATAGGCACTCCTAATGTCAAGGACAACTGCTAAAGTACTTAACATTATATCGTACAATTTACATCACGTGTAGAGGGTGAACCAATATGTAGAAAGATACACTTGCCATATAAATTTCGTTACTAGATAATGCAAAAAAAATGACCAAAGTAGTGCAATTTTTTTGGGAAAGAAATCATTCTTCTCAAGAAGATATATAGGTTTCATCAACTTACAAATTACCATAATACCGTATATAAAGGTTTATATTAATGATTGGTCAACGTGGAAGCGTACTGAACTTCAAAAAAGAGAGCTGTGCTTGACATTAGTTTACGTTCTCGTTGCTTACGAGAATAAAAATGGCGGTATAATTCAAACATTGTTGGCTCGTATTAAAAGTTCAAGGCATCTTAAGTAGATGGCGCTCTTCCGACGTGATGCTGGAGCATTTTAAAGTTTCAAAAGCGCCATTCATATAAATCTAGGTTATGAACAATTTCCATGGTTTATTTTATGAAATTAATTATACTCTCACCGCTACTAAATAATACAAATTTTTGCTTCATCACTTTAACTAACGTACACATCTACTGTAGCGTGCTCCAGGTACCCTATCTTGAAAAGTGTAATTTGAACTTATTTGCAACAATGCAAATTCAAGAACAAAACTATCGCTAAGTAAGTTATCTTGGCTTTACTGACAATAAAGTTACCATTACTCAAGCAAGTCTGATATTTAATTACTCGCAAACCTCAAATCTGATTAAATGAAGTGCCCGTCTAGTGGTAGGTACGTTGTGCTATTTCAATTAGATAGGCTGGATGAGGTAAGCGTTGCATCATGAGGGACAGGTAAACAATGAAACTACTCAAATTAAAATTAACGAGCTTTGCGCAATAGTGGTTCAGCCCCTTAATGTACTATTGTGGGAAAGAACCACCAATAAAACCCACTTTATTCATAAATAAATCAAATAACACAAAAAAAAACAATGATACAGCTTAAATATATAACAAAACATCATTAAATGAGGTTAAAGTGCGTACCAAATTATAACAATAAGAGAAAAATAAATAACAGCCACAATTGTGTCGTAAATAATCAGAAAACAAATCGTCATGCCAAACATGTGGCCCTTTAAAACCAATCATATCGGTCTTTAAGTAAATAAGCACATAAAACAACAAGGAAAATTACGGTACAGGTGATAATAAGGTAAAGGCAAGAACAAAAAAAAATAGACAAGGAATTTACACATACACAATTGTTTAGTGACTACTAAAGCGTAAAGTACATAGGTACAGTTACAAGAAATTACATATAAAGAGAAATTAGTTCGCAGGCAAATAATTCTACTTAACAAACTGACGAAAAAGCCTATTAAAACAAAGCCTTGCAAGGGTAAGTTATAAATAGATCATAACAGCGTGACCGATGTATAAGTTTGAGCACTCCTTTCTCAGGTTACAGATTCACCTATACAACAATAAAAACAGTAAAAATAAAATTCGATGTGGTTAATGGTTATCTGGACCCTGGAGTGCGTACCCACTGGGCAATTTCCTTTTACAGTTAATAACCCAGCGGTATCATGTACCCGTTCACCAGCCCACCTCTACACAAATATAAATATAAACAACAAACAACAATTATATATATATATATATATATATATATATATATATATATATATATATATATATATATATATATATATATATATATATATATATATATATATGGTATCGGATGCGGTCTAGTTAAAATGAAAATGACTTTATTTAATTCAAGCTTTGAAATAATTTATTTCTTCGTCAGGAATCTGTGTAAGATGAACATAAGTGAGAATTAATCTATTAACATCATAAGGACTACTTACTAAATGCGAGAATTATAAACTAACTAACATTATTGTACAGAATAGTTGATTACAACTTAAAATCACTACTTAAAAAGAAGACAGTTATTGAAGTCTTTCAAAATTATAAAAATTGACATGTATACCTACTGCTTTACAAACTAAAATATAGATATGATTTATGAAACCTGTTGTACTGAATCAATTCAAATTGGTACTCATAATATATGAATAGGTGTTGCTGAGATTATCTAGATCAGTTTTGTAATTTAAAGTATCTTGAGTACTGAAAATGTGAGTCATTTCAAAGAAAAGTCTGCTTCTATAATTAATTTCTGTGTCTAAAATTTTAACGTGAGGAAAATTTGGGATGTGATTGGTGTTTTTACTATGTTTTGCTAAAGCCGATACCATATTTTTATAATAACTACGGTCGTTACTTCCTAAACTTTATATATATATATATATATATATATATATATATATATATATATATATATATATATATATATATATATATATATATATAGTGTGTATATTGTGATGGCCTTATTCGTCAAAATATTTATTATTATTGATATAAAATAATGGATTAAATTTTATTATAATAGTATATACTTGGGGATAGGTTTCAATATTTGAACTTAATTATTGTTGGCAAAAAGAATAAATAACTTTTTAACTTTTTTAATATTATTATTATTAATTGAAATCTTTTTAAATCTTTTTCGTGAAATGAAAAGAAATTTCATTTCACACAAGGAAATATTCATGTCAGTTATTAAATTGTACTTTGTAATTAATAGTTTCAATGTGAAACAGACTTCGTTGGAATTTGCACAAATTACGCATGCGTTGCGTCCTTACTAACTTAATTAAATGCAGCCTGTCAAAAATTTCACCAAAGGATCTAAAATTAGTGAGTACAATTTTGATTTCGTTCAAAGTAAAATTATTATTTTATAATTACACCTGTTCATTAACTTTTCAGATATTGATACATGTTGTCGCACAAACATTTATACATAATCAAACAAAAAACATGAATACAGGACATCAAAAAAATAATCAATGCAATAGTGGGTTATGATAGAAAAATTTAACTCACAGGTGTTGTTGCAATTTCCAAATAATGGTCACGTTAGGCTTGTTCCATATTAAAATATTGGACGTAGACTTCTTTCCATGTACTGCCTTGATGTTCAAAATGGTGTTGCTTATATTCCATAACTTCATCCAAATCCATTAACTGGTGATAGCTCTTCCTCGTGGTAAATACGATGTAATGTAATATGTTCATATACTTTCAGACAAGCACTTTTATTTTATTTGAATATTTAAATGTTGGTTTAAATATTTAATAATTTTTCGGATTTAACTTGTACTTTATTTTTATATAATTTTTTTTTTATTTACTTGCACTTTTATTTTAGATGCCGTTGTGAAGTTAAACTTATTTTATAATCTCCATTACTTTAAAAAAAAATAAACATCACATCCAAAATAACTGAAGGATTTTATTGACATAAAAAACATTCACATCACCCGATGTTTAAACACGATTTCGAAATGAAACAATTACAATATTATCGACAATTATAATCGGTAACCTTAGTTTTAAATTTTGTTATAGGTTAAAACAATTGTTTCTGAAATCTCGACTCTACGTTGATCGCGTTTCAAATCCGATAATGTTAACGAAACTTTTAACTTACATGTTAACAAAAACACTACTAGCACTATGACTTGTTAGTCACAAAAAATTACAAAGGCAACAGAAAGCAAGAGAGTGAGAAATCAGGAGCAATTCCTTTTATACTTTTCTCATGGATACCAAATTTTCAATTTTTTTTTCTACATTACACGCAAAAGATCCTAGCATCTGATTGGTCCAAACAAAATTGTTAAATTAACTAAAATATAAATTATGCCATATCTTTTTCAAATCAAATCGGATTTGCTTTTTAAATACAAATTTGGAATCAGGGCAATTTTCTGCATAAAAAGACACCTCACATGCTATACTTCGCTTCAAGAATTTACGTTTTGACAAACTAATATCTAATAAATGTTATATTTTACAACTAAACTAATTACATATTCAAATTCTACATAAAAAAACTGTATCAGAATACACCTATTTCAACCCATTTTACCTAGTTTTACAAAATTTCCACTTTCATACCTTAATTTTAGGTAGTTAACCCAACTTTTCTAATTTTATGTTTTGATTACATATTTACTGTTAATTTCTTTGTGAAAATGAGGGAAACCTACTATTATATGCTTTTCTAATTTATTCTGAACTTATCCTATCCTATAAAGACTATAAATTTGTAAAATTCTTAAATATAGTGCTTTACCTAACTTTATATAATTTACTTTTAAATTGCGTTTTAAACGTCTATATCACTTGAAATATTCATCTAATATGTTCTTATATATGTCTTTATCACAATCACTATTTATTTGTATTCCATAGTTCCTAATTTTGTCTTTTCACATTTCCATATTGTGATCACATTTTTGTAAATTTTTGTATACAAATTGTAATTATATATTAAATATCACATTGCACAAATGTTGATCATGTTCTTAGCTATGTTTCTAAGTCACTACCACCTCTTATGCACTTTTTAAACACTTTGTCTGTGAATTAGCAATATACTGTATACCATAACCCTTTTTTATAGTTCACAGAGTTTATGCATTGTATCTATTACTATACATGTTCTACACATTAGAATTATTGTACTTCATGTGATCAATATCTGTCACGTTTTTAAATTGCTTAAATAAATTGATTAAAATGTGAAATTACTTAAATATCTTAATTGAAACTAATCGTACACACTAATATGAATCGTGTTGACCTTTCTCACATGCTACTGCTATAGCTCATTGCTTTTATGAATATAATAGCCTTGGGTATACCCCACAAAGCCTGTTTTGTTACATCAAAACCATATTTTTACACTCGTATACTATTTTTTTCTCACAATGAACTGTATACTTCTTCAATTTTATTTAAACTTGCATACTATATAGAATGTAAGCTCGATAAACTCCAGCCCCTGTATTATGCCTATTTCTAACATTCAATATATATATATATATATATATATATATATATATATATATATATATATATATATATAGTGTATACTATATATATATCGGACATCATATCATATATATATATATATTTATAACACCGAAAGAAATGTCTAAATTAGCGTTGTTTAATTCCAATACGGATGTACACGAATTACTTATTAAATGACAAACTGTGTACAATGAAAGTTTTAATTAACTATCGATTTGACTCGGAATGCACAATCTAACTTTTCCGATTTCTAAATAACTACATTTACTCGCAATCAACGCCCATTTTTCAAAAGTCATAAAAATAGCACTAGAAACATTAATTTTACGTTAGATACAGTTCGTATAATTAATTGCACATCTATAGGGTTTTAAAAAATGCATTCGTCCGTAACAAACCCTACATTTAGGTCTTGATGTTTAGTACCAAACAGACGTTTTTGATTGCAGTGTTTACCGATTAGTAATTAATCACTAACTAGTGACATTTTATCAGTAGGCAGCGTAGAAATTTTCAACAAATTTGTCACGCCAGTTTCGGCAGAACACCTGTTTTCTTCCTATTTATTTTGTAACTTGACAAATCAGTATAAAAGTTCTAATTCAATGAATTTCAAATCTAAAATAATTAGTTTAAAATGAATAATCTTTATGTGATAAAAGTTGACCTGTTGATATAAATTTTCGGTCGAACTAGTAAACAGTAATTCGTCGACGAGTCGGTATTGAATTATAGCGTTCACTTTAATAGATACCATCCTTCCGAAAGTTACATACGAAAAGATTGAACAATTGCTTAGAATGCGTGGAACATTATCAGGAGTAAATTATCAGAATTTAGAACAACAAAGAAATGTTTTGACCGAAGATAATGAAGTACAAATATTGGGTTATTTTAGAGTAAATCTACGGTCATCTATTAGACATGTAGCGCAAGAAGTAGGTGTATCAGTTGGCTCAATTCACAGGACATTAAAAAAATTCAAAATGCTGCCGTATAAAGTCGATTTGGTTCAACACTTGCGGCCTCAAGGCTCTGATCGGAGATTAACTTTGATTGCATGGATAGTTGAGCAATGTGATCACAATCCATTATTTTTAGATCATATTTTATGGACAGATGCATCCAAGTTTATAAATAATGGAGTTATTAATAAACAAAACAACCGTTATTGGTCTGACGAAAATCCTCATTGGTCAATGGAAACTAACCATCAAACCGTATGGGGTACTAATGTTTGGTGCGGTTTAATTGGAAACCAGTTACTAGGGCCTTATTTCTATGATGGTAATCTAAACGCCAATAGGTATCTTGAATTTTTAGATAACGTGCTATCAACAATGTTTAATGAGTTTCCTCTGCTTCTGCGACAATTGTATTTCCAGCAAGATGGAGCTCCAGCTCACAACGCGTTGATAGTAAAAGAATATCTTAACCAAACGTTCAATGAACGATGGATAGGAACTAACGGCCCGGTAGAATGGCCTGCGAGATCACCGGATCTTACACCGTTAGACTTTTTCTTGTGGGGCATTTAAAACCAGTGGTGTATGCCGTCCACCTTTAAACGTTATAGACTTAAAGAATAAAATTACAGCTGCATGTGTTAATTTAACTACGCAGCAAATCAACAAAGCAACTAACCATGAACTCAGGCGACGATTAGAAGCATTTCTAGAACAGAATAGTGGCAACTTTGAACAATTTATTCGCTAAATATAACTGATTTTGTTTAATTTTTCTAACCATATAATAAAATTGAAAAACTTTCGATGGCATTTTTCTCTAATTTTGTTTTATAAAACCCTATAGGAATTTTATACGTATGTATTGAGAAAAAAATAGGCAATGCATAAATGCAAAAATATACATACAGTGTGATTTAAAAAATAAAATTATCGGGTCAAACCGGAAGCTTAAAAAATCTAAACCAAGCACTTAATAGAGTATTTGTAAATGAATAAAAGACTATTTAAACACTTTCTTGTGAAACGCAATACAAAAGAGTTATTGAGTGCGTCCGATTATATTGAACGTATATATATATATATATATATATATATATATATATATATATGTGTGTGTGTGTGTGTGTGTGTGTGTGTGTGTGTGTGTTACTAACACCCGAAAGAAAAGACAAATTAACGTTGTTTAATCCAAAAGAAGATATATACCCAAGAATTATTTTAAAGACAAACTGTGTACAATGAAAGTGTTTAATTAACCCTATCGATCTGGCTCCGTCGACAATCTAACTTTTCCCCGGTTTCAAAATTAACTACATTTACTCCCGCAATCAACCCCCATTTTTCAAAAGTCATAAAAATGGAACAAGAAACATTAATTTACGTTGGAACAGTTTCATATTAATTATTGCACGACATCTTAATTTTAAAAATATGCATTCGTCCGTAACAAACCCTACATTTAGGTCTTGAGTTTCGAAGTACCAAACAGACGTTTTTGATTGCAGTGTTTACCGTTAGTAATTAATTACTAACTAGAGACATTTTTACATCAGGAGCGCGCGTATAGAAATTTTCAACAATTTGTCACGCCAGTTTCGGCAGAACACCTGTTTCTCTATCCTAATATGTGTTACCTTTTTCTGTTTAACCTTTACTCAAATATCAATTATAAACATTCCCACATTCCTTATATAAAAATATACCAAATAAAATATCCGAAATCATTAGCAAAGTACGACGTATCATCAAGATATTAAAAATCCACTAATTATCTTTTCTATTGCGGTTAACCATGGCGATTTGACAAACGCCCATTACAATAATAAAATTTTCGCGGTCCGCTACCTACAGTACAAACAAAAGCACACTGTTGGAGTATCGTGCTACCAGTTCGTTTTTTGAGTATTTGTCGGAATTATCTTCTTTTTTCAATGTCAATCTTTCCCTGTCGTTTATGCTGAGCATTTATAATGTTTTAGATTGCCTCGTATAATTTCCGGTAAAGTACAACATTTGTAAAATGTTATTAATTTGTTTTCCATATTATTTCTCAACATACGACTATATCGTCACGTTTAATTTTTTCTATAAATAGTGGTGACTTATGGTTCACAAATACAACAAAATTGCAAATCTCACGTTGCGTAATACCTAGCTGCCCTTGTACGGGGTGGCCAACTAAGAATGCGAGGTACTGTATCTGGGAAGCTTGCGGAAAAAAAAAGTTATTACTAAAACGGCCAATACAAAAACCTGGAAAATATTTTCATGTTTCTGATATGGCCGCTAGGGGGTAACTGCAGTCTTGAATCTAAAAATGTGATGCTTCTGTGAATTCTGCTATATTAACCTAATAAAAAATAGCTGATTTTTGAAGTCGGGGATAATCTGAACTTTTTTTATTTGGCACTTTTGGACGTGTCTATGAAAATAAAGTGGTGGGGGGTATTCAAAGGTTTCCTTAAATCACCTCCCGTATCTTCGAAACGGCTAATCCAATTTTAACAAACTTGGGCGCGTTGAAAAGAGCTTTTCTTGGGCTACAAGTGCTATAATATTTTAAGTTTTGTTAGTTTCACATGTCGTCACTAGAGGGATTTGTTCGACATTCCGACAGAAACGGATAATTTTCGCAAAAAAATGAAATGCATTGTATAACTTTTTTTCATGAACAAGTAGCTAAATGATGCCTAAACAAGCTCGCGAAAACCGCATCTCGATATCTTGTTCCTAACCTAAAATATCGGCTAAAGAAAACTTTATACGAAAATCCCTTAAATTTTTTTTAACTAAATTTTTCTGGAATTATTTCTATTATGTAAGTTGTGTCCCTAAAAAGGACCGATTTAAAGGAGTAAGGTTTTTGATGCCCCCGTAAATGCTCGAAATGCTGACCATCACTCTGTGCATTGCTGAGGCCTCTTATGGGTAGAAAAACTGCACAAACGAAACAAAAAATTGTTAATAAATGCATGGTCTATTGTTACCGGTTTGAAGATACAGAGCGTTTTTTAATTTTCACGATTTCGTAGAGTTACCATAACAATGACCCTGTATGTTGCAAACTAAAGTTAAATTAAATTAAAATGAAAGATGATTTATGACAATTCTTGTGTTATAAGCAATTCGTTGCCATGGATATATACAAAACAATGTATGTACAGGAAAGTAATAGCATTCGTTAGGTATCTGAGTGGTTAGGTCTGCTGATTTGCAGTTATAATCCCTCTGAAGTTGTGGGTTGGAATCCCAGCAGCGCAAAGTATTTTTTTGTCGAAAAGTGGCTAAACTGTGGCGAAGAAACAAACAGGTGATATCAAATATTAGATCCATTTCCTTCATATCAATGATTTGAACATTTCTTGTGGATTTGATTATCATACCTTGATTAACTCTCGGTGTCATAACTCGAAAACTAGTGTGTTAACTTCGACTTCAGTTAAAGCTTACAGAATACAGAAATTTTTCCTTCGTTAACCGTACATCAAATGGGTCCCCATACATTGCTCTTGGAAATTTGCCATAAAGTTTGAAAAAATCTTATTTTGAAATTAATTCAAATCTTAAAAATGGGGAATATGGACTTGTGTCGAATCGATTCAAAGTTCCGGAAGGACATTGTTTGCTCTTCAAATTGTTCCTTTGGCATGTTTCTGTAACTCCTCTAGTTTGGAACATGCAGGGTCATTTTTTTGTAACTCTGCGAAACCGAAACAACTAAAAAATACTCTGAATCTTAAAAACCGCTAACAATAGACCCTACATTTATGAATCAGTTGTTTTCGTTTTGACGGCGTTAAACATTTTTTTGGGCGATAGAATAACATAAGAGTGACTCAATTACACAATTATAAGAATTCCATTTCACACACACACACCTAAAAAACAATTATTTTGATTTTTTATATTGGCGTATTACAGGTAACATTGACCCACTTTGTTTTTTTCTCCTATTCTTAAGTTTCGGACAATATCAGCACATAGTCTCTTGTTTTCTTTAGAGAGCGGACCTGTGTTCCTTGATTCCCAGCTGCGCTAGATTTGTTTACGCAGTAGTGTGGGGAATATTCCTGTTGAGTTAATATGGATTGCATAAATTTAAACTCAGCTCTATCAAAAATTCCCAGCGGGAACGTTTTATTTTGGTGTTTAGGAAAAGAATAGATTGTATATTAAAAATTATTATTAATTTTATTAAATACATAAATATAAAGTTCGCCTCGAGTAGGATTTGAACCTACGACCTGTACTTTGCTAGAGTACCGCGCTAACCAACTGCGCTAGCGAGATTCAAGCCCCAATCGATGCAAATTTTGTCTTTATGTATGTAGAACTGATGTAAATTCTAAATATAATGAGATTACAGTTAAATTACTTATATTAATTAAATGTGAGCCTGCAATATCGCAAGGATTCACATATACCAAACCAACTTAACTAATATTAATTCATTATAAATAAATTAAATTAAATTTGTATATTAATTCAACCTATATTTATCAAACTGAAAAATGTTGTAAGCGGCCATGTACGGCTTACCCTAGAGACAGAATAACTGCTTTTTAGTTTATCCACAACGTCCACAACCGGATTTAGTTTTATTGTAAAATGTTATTACTTCCGATTTGAATTGTTTTCCGGTCGTTTTGTCTTGATCGTACATTGTGGAGAGCATTATAATGTGTTAGAATTTTCTTGGTACGTACGACACGAGCTAACAATCTTTTCTATCCCAGAAATACTGCTGCAAATTGGTCTGCCTTTGGTTTCCGTAAAAATGGACGTTCGCCTATTTTTTCTAACCTATCATCGTCGTTTTATATTTTTCTAGTAATTCCTTGCTAGCGGTACAGATGTAAAAAAGTTGTCACATGTAACATTCCTATTTGTGTTTGGTATATTATATATATATATATATATATATATATATATATATATATATATATATATATATATATATATATATATATGCTGAACTATTGTCTACTTAAAAAGCCCCATCGGGTTGTTTTCCTACATAGATCTCTAAGTTGGACGTATACCAATTTTCAGCATCCACAAGAGCATAGATTTTTATAACATATTTGGCCGGTTTGCTAGGTATGTACTGCCGGATACACACTTTCTACGACGTGTTCAAGCTGTTACACAAGTGCCTGGTTCGTGGCTTCATACGCATTTATTTACAAAATCATCGTAGATTTCCCGAATTGATGCTAACTTGTCCGTTTGTTGTCGGTCTTTGCAGCTATTAACATCATCGAATCTTATTGTCCTTAATAATAAATCAAACGGTATTTAGCCATAACATTTCGAAAAACTTGTAGTCCATTGCTAGCATCCCATAAATCGCGTAAATTAAAATGTGCTGCTTTCCAAGTTCCTACTAAGTATAAGAGCCCGAAAAATCCCTTTTTCTCATCTATATTGGTGTCGGCAGCATCACGAGATCTTGCAAAATTATTGTGAATTTCAGCTATATACAGGGTGGTCTAGACCTAGCGTAAAATTTTTTTTAGGTGCTAGAATAACATAAAAGTGACTGCAATACATAATTTAAAAAATTCCATTTCGCACACCCACTCAAAGAAAAATTATTTTGAACTTTAACGCTAGGTCTAGACCACCTTGTATATAGCTAAAATTCGCAATAGTTTTGCAAGATCTCGTGATGCTGCTGACATTAATATAGATGAGAAAAAGGAATTTTTCGGACTCTTATATTAACGCGATTTATGGGATCCTAACAATGGACCACAAACTTTTCGGAATGTTATGGCTAAATACCGTTTGATTTATTATTGAGGCCACTAAGATTCGACGATGTTAATAGCTGCGGAGGCCGACAACAAACGAACAAGTTAGCACCAATTCGGGAAATCTACGATGACTTTGTACCACGCACTTGTGTAATAGTTGACGACATGTTTGACGTATTTTGTGGAAAGTGCGGTTTCCGTTCAACTTAGAGATCTATGTAGGAAAACAACCCGCTGGGTCTTTTAAGTAGACAATAGTTCTGCAGAGTTAGTAAAAAGATTAACACAACCTATAGCGAACACAAATAGGAATCTTACATGTAACAACCTTTTTACATCTATACCGCTAGCAAAGGATTACTAGAAAAATATAAGACGACGATGGAAGGTTATAAAAAATAGGCGAGCGTCCATTTTTACGGAAACCAAGGGTAGACCAATTGGCAGCAGTATTTTTGGGCATAAAAAAGATTGTGCTAAAAAAATCGAAAAACATTATTATGATCTCCTCAAAGCACGATCAAGACAAAAGGACCAGAAAACAATTTAAAGTAATGACATTTTACAATAAAACTAAATCCGGTGTGGACGTCGTGGATAAACTAAAAGCAGTTATTCTGTCTCTAGTGTAAGACGTACATGGCCGCTTACAACATATTTTAGTTTGATAGATGTAGGAGGAAATTAATATACAAATTATTCATTTCCTAAACACCAAAATAAAATAATACAATGCTTATCTTTTTTGGGATTTTTAATGGTGTATTTAAATTATACAATCTAAACGTTTCGATAACACTTACAGTTATCTTCGTCAGTAGTAATATTTGTAAGAATTATTAAAGATGTTGTAAACAATTTTGTCAAAGTTGAAAAATTAAAACATAAACATCAGCCTGCTATTAATAGAACAGTTTGAGAAACGTAAAAAGCCAACTCTAAAAATTAAATTTCAAATTTTAGTAAAGAATATCCAGAGGTCATTAAAAATTAAATATTGTTAAACTGCCTCAAAGATGACAAACCAGAATACTCTCTACGACGAAAGCTAACAATGGAATTTGTCAGCCAAAAACACATTTAACAAAATTTAATCGGGTTATGATGTAAGTGTAAAGTTGTGAAAAACTTCAATTTGAAAATGATAAAAGCATTCACAAATCCAAACATCACATCAAATAAAATAACCTAGTTAAATCTAACAAAGAGATATCTTTATCAATAATTGGAAGTGTTATTAACAATGAAAAGCACAATGTAAAACGTTTTTTTTTGTAATTTTTCATTTTTAATTTAATTTCAACTACTTATGTTAAATTATAGTGCTGTGGTAATTTAACATATAATTGGTAAAGCATTTACTTCAAGGTCTAGGAAAAACACAGCAATAAACCTAGACATACCAAAAGCTAAAATTAAAATCAAAATTAAGAGCGTATCATTATGCTTTTTTTTAATTATAAGATGCCAAAACCTATTTAAACGGAGATGTTCTTCTTGTCTATTAAAATTATTCGGGTGTTTATATATTTCAATAGCTTCACGTTGCAAACGAACATAATAATGAGTTTGTCTTGACAATATTTCCATATTGTCAAATTGAATGTCATGATTTAGATTATTCAGGGCATGGTCAGCCACAGCAGACCTCTCTGGTTGACCTAATCTACAAAATCTCATACGTTCTTTGCGTCTTGTATCAAAGCTACGTTTTGTGGTTCCGATGTAGACTTTTCCACATGAACAAGATAACTTATACACTCCAGAAGATGATAAAGGGTTTGACGCATCTTTAGGTGATCTTAAATGCTCTTTAATTTTTCTTGTAGGTTTAAAAATAGTCCTAATGCCATATTTAATTAGGATTTTTTCAATTCTATTTGTAACATTAGCTATAAAAGGAAGAAAAGCAGTAGCAACATTAAGAACTGGTTTTTCTTTAACCCATTAGCGCTTAGCGTTAACATATGGCAACAGCGAACGCAGTACTACATTAAATTCTATTGAGAGTCAGGTAGCGATCAGATAAGTGTAGAGAGGGTAAGGAGCGGTGGTCGAGACACCAGAGTGCTAGAAAATAAACGTTCTGCAGTTTGTAGTAAATACCTCAGTTATACGGTTGTGTTGAAATTTGTTGTATTCACGAGGAGAAAAAAAAATGGACATTCGCTTTGAGTAAGTATTATATCTCTTACAAACCTACAAAATTCACTATTTTGTGAGTTTATCCGTGTAATACACACCTAAATGAAAGAATATTTGAATGTATTTAATAATTTGCGACTATGGTTCATTTACGACGACCTTGGAAATGTAGTTGTCGCCATATGGCAACACTAAGCGCTTACGGGAGCTAATAATGTACGTTTTTTTAGGAAAGGTTTTTCGCTTGCCGAGGCATTGGATATAATATAAAATGACGCGATCGAGGGAGACATTTTTATAGAGCCTCCAGAAGTAAATATTGAGGCAGATGAAGATTCTGGCGATGAAGAGAGTGGGTAAGCAATGTTAAAAATGTAATCAGGTATGTAAATAAACGAATTTCTTCTAATTACAGCCACGTTGATAATGTTACACGTCTCCAATTGACAGCCGGTGCAGAAATAAGACTGAATGATAATAGTCAAGTTGGTGTAAATTATGATGCAGTAGAAGCTATCGAAGAATTTCCACTGATCAACTTATGTCTGAGGCAACAAAAAGGTGGATTTTGAGAGAAAGTCAACAAAAAAATCAGTACCGAAATGGATAATAAATGCAGATTTGGAAGTTACAACACCATTATGAACAATTAACGATGGTTGAAATATTTGAACAATTTATTGATGTTGAGGTTATTGAGCATATAGTGAAAGAAACTCGTCGTTATGCTTTGTTTCTAAACTGCCCTGATCCGAACATAACAACCGATGAAATCAAGTGCTTTATAGCAATTTTATTTGTTAGTGGGTACAATAACTTGCCGTCAAAACGACATTACTGGAGTTCTGGGGAAGATTTAAAAAATGTGGCTGTCTCTGATTTTATACGCCGAGGTAGATTTATGCAGATTTCCCGCTTTTTACATTTTACGGATAATACCAAACCAGACCAACAAGACAAGGCATGGAAATTATGCCCAATAATGAAACTGGTAAAAGATCGTCGTGTTAAAATTTTCAACCTGAAGAAAATCTTGCATGTGACGAAAGTATGATCAAGTACTTTGGCAAACATGGGTGTAAGCAATTCATTCGTGCTAAGCCTATAAGGTTCGGGTTTAAGATGTGGTGTATAAATACAAAAGATGGATATTTGGTCAATTTTGATCTTTATCAAGGAAAAAGCCCTAATTCTAAAGACGGTAACGAAAAATTATTTGGAAAGGCCAACAGTCCTCTTCTTGTTCTATTAGATGAACTCCCAGATGAAAAGCGAAATCTGAGATACCATTTTTATATGGATAATCTATTTTCTCGGTCAGTTTTATTTTCGTTTATGAGATTTAGCGGTTATTTCCGTATTGGGACATTTCGAGATAATCGAATTCCTAAACCATGTCCTTTGCGTACCAGAACTGAATTAAAAAAAAAGAGGGTACTATGAACATGCAATTGAAAAAAATTATGGGCTTTTATATATACGTTGGATGGATAATGCTAATGTCACGATGTTATCAATGTCGTTTGGTGTTAAAGAAGCTTCTCAAGTCAATGATATTCCCAACATGAGAAAAGACATGTGTATGTCTCCAGACCAAAAGCAATTGGTATGTACAATAATTATATGGGAGGAACTGACCAGATGGACCAGAACGTCAATACATATCGAATCAGCGTGCGCTCAAAAAAATGGTATTGGACCATTTTCACTTGGATGCTTGACGTAGCTCTACAAAACAGTTGGATCTTATATAACAAAAGTAAAAATGGGAAAATACCACAATTAGATTTTAAACGAGAAATTGCGATGACGTATTTGAAACGATATGGAACTGCTAGTAAGGGGCCTGGTAAACCAGCTACGTCTTCTGATGCGTCAGACAGTCGCGTGTCAGATGCAATTAGATTTGACAGAATGGATCATTTTGTTAGAAAAATTGCAAATAATGCAAAACGAAGATGTGCAAAAAATACGTGCAAGTCCATAGTCAGAACAATGTGTTCCAAGTGTTCCGTCGGGCTTTGTTTAGACTGTTTCCAAAGCTTTCACACAAAATAATTGTAAGTTGATTTAAAAAAAAAACTCGATGTAATAGTTTGATTTTGTTGATTATGCTACTTTTAATAAATATTTGCAGTTATATTTTGACTTTTGAAATAAATGATTTTTATTTTTGTTCAAACACTTGGTAACCGCATAGCAGTGAAAGCGCTTAGCGTTGCCATATGGCAACGGTCATTATCTCGTAAGCGGTAACTGCATGAGCATTCTTTGTTAAGACTTTTTTGTCAAAAACATCATTTAGATGAACAATGTCGTAATATAAACTTAATTTAAAGAAAAAAATTAATTCGGGCGCTAAAGGTTACGCCTAGAAGGTGTAATAACATTATTAATATCTGTAAGTGAATATCCATTATCTTGTAAGGATTTTCTTAAATATTTATATTCATCATTCAAAAATTCAGGGTCACAAATTCGTTTTGCTCGATCTACTAAAGATTCAATTACACTAATTTTTTGACGTGGATGGTGGTTGGATAATTTATGAAGGTATCTATCAGTGTGTGTCGGCTTTCCTTCAAAATAAAATGTTCACGCCGGAAACTTTTGAGAGAGCTGAGTTTAAATTTATGCAATCCATATTAACTAGACCGCCTAAAAATAGGAGCATTGCCTACGCTGCTGCGGAAACAAATCGAGGCGCAGCTGGGAATCAAACAAACACAGGGCCACTATCTAGAGAAAACAGAGAATATGTGCTGATGCTGTCCGAAACTTAAGAATATGAAAATAAGAACAAAGTGGATCAATGTTACCTGTAATACGCCAATATGCAAAGAGCACACTGTAAATATATGCTCATGTTGTTGGGAGACAAGAATTCCGATTGGGGCACGCTTTTTATTGTTTAAACAAAATTTATTGCTTATTTATTTACCTAGTAAACAACTATGTACCTACCTATAAATAATAAATACTTAGAATTTTAGCTTAGTTTCTCAAAAAGAACCTTAAATTGGGCTAGTGAGGGAATCCCTCATATACGAGGGCTGGTGTATGTATAAAATTTAGTACGAGGGACGGCGATTACAGATACTGTACGATGCGAGCTATTATGTACTGTTCTTTATATAAAGTCTTTTAAGTCACTTACGTTAAGACTTCCTACAAAACTCTTTATTCTCTATTAAGTATCATTTGAAAAAGCTTAGGTATAACATTAAATTGCTTCGACAAAAGATAACGTCTGTCAGATTCGTTTAATTTAAAAACAATAAAAGCATTTTTCAAATACGCCACTATACTCTACAAGCAGTTACGATACAAAACTAAATTGCACCATTGTCAGTATTAACGTTTTGGTGGCGTTGGTTACAACTTTAAATTAAGTTATTTTCAAATAGATTTCAATTATACATTTTTGATATACTTACTCTACCCAATCTTAAGGGTGAAGTATGTATTGTAACTCCTATGCCATTAATAATAATAACTGGATGGTAGCCCATCAAAGGTATAAAGACGCTTTGAGAGTACTCTGGCATTCATTGTTCCTTTGAACTTTTTCCTTCAGTGAATTACAACAACGTATTACAAGATTTCTAAAATAAAGCATCGAATGGTTTTGAAAATTAAATCAGTTTCTCAATATTACTAGATCAGTTTGAGTAGGTACGGTTTTTTTTATCATTTTATAATCTCTGTTATTAAAATCTAAATTAATTTTACTATTCGTTTCATACCGTTATTGATTATGTACTGATTAACATGTTTCCATTTTCTGATTTATTCAAAATTTTGCTTTTATTTTACATGAATTTTATATAACATATATTATTTGTAAGTACACATCCAATAAATTCTAATATTGTTTAGCTGTATAATGTAGAAAACGCGTGAATGATTTTATTCATTCAGCACCAATTTATGTAAAAGTCATCTGCATAACTGAATAACTTTAATACATTTTTGTTGACACAGAGTAGCCTACTAATTTTAAACATCAGCTGCTTATTTTTTCACAGAATGCTTATGTCATGGGACTTATGATTAGAATAACTGATAGGTAGTCAAAATATACTGGGCGTTCAAAAGATAAAGTCGAATTTCATCAACATTCACGCCTTTACGTTGCTTATTTTAGTTGTAACATACTATATACTTATTCGTCCCCAGTTTTGTTCCTTACCGATTCATTTTTAGCATTAGCCAAATGTGAACCTCTAAATCAAATCGGCCACCATCCAAATTACAAATTAATAAGTAGTATGGATTTAATTAATTAAACTGAAGTTGTATAAATCATGAACAAATTGAATACTAATACTACTGTTCCCTCCTGAGAAAAAAGGTGCATCTCAATTTTTGTTTGTAATTGCAGATTTACATACCCAAGGATAGCTATTTTATATGGATCTCATAGCAGAAAGGACGTAAATTTATCGCGAAACATGTTAAGACTACTAAGAAGGATAGGCGTATCTCAAAAATGAAATTAAAAAACTTTAACAATTTGGACGTAACTCATATGCGTGTGAAGTTTCAACAGTTCTGATTGGAGTTCTAGTTCCTTTTAAAGAGTTTAGAAGTACTTTATAAAAAATAAAGAGAGTTCCGCTCGTTAACGGTTCCAAACTTTTAGTTGACAAATAAGGTGCTAACTTCACATCGAAAATCGAGATCCTGTAGTTCTGACTGGCTAAATTACTATATTTTGCAAAGTTACAGAGTTTCTGATATAAAAAAAAAATTTTTGGAAAGTAAAAAAGAACAAAATTTTTTGAAAATTCAATTTTCATATTCCAATCAACTTTTGATGTTATTTTATTCACTCCTAAGAGTTTCGCTAATTTAAACAAATTTTAATCAAAAATGAAATAGTTACACCCTTTTAGTTAAAAAGAAATAAAATGTTAACAAACAATATTTTAAAGAGTTCTACCAGTTCTAGCAGCACATTTGGATAGTACCTATTCGAAGAAGAAATTCTAATGATCGAAAGCAATCCGATTAATATTTATAGAATCATTCCACTTTAAAAAATCGCATAGCTTAAATTTTCTAAGTATTTCCAATAGTTCCAAAATAGTTCTCGTATAGTTCTCGACATGCACAATGCAATTCCAATGAGTTTCGATGTCTGATTAATTATGTAATGTTTTTAAAAATTAATTTATCCGAAAAATGAGCTATTTTTTACTAATTACTTAATTTAATTTTATCATCGGAACTCTTTCGAAAGGCAATGTGTCAGCTTACAACTATAGGAGAATTATTTTAGAATAATCAGAACTCTTGAAGATCGGCCAGCGTCTCATCTATATTCTCGTAAATTTTCAAAGTATCGATGAACCATATTTTGAATGGTTTCCAATAGTTCCCGTAGTAAATTTGGATAGTACACAGAAAGAAATTCTTATGACAGAAAGCCGATCAATAAGTAATGTGTACATAAAAAAAATTAGATTTAGCACCAATGTTAACGACAACCTATACAGATCCTTAGATTCTGTACGTATACTTCTACACCCATGCCTACAAATTTTAGCTATTTAACAGTTTGGGTAATAAATAGAAGATTTGGTGCCATATGCTCAGTCGTAAATTAAAGTGGACCAGGTTCATAAAATTATCGATTTGCCTTACTAACCAAAAAATATTTACATGTACCTAGATAGGTTCGCTTTAAAATTGGGGTTGCTTCGTCCTGAAACTAATAGTTAAATACTCGAACGTCAACTTGTTTTCAACACATTGTGTGCGCATGTCCCCGCTCGGAGCCGCATCGTCAGCCGGTAGTGCGCACGTCCCCGATCGGAGCCACGTGCGTTCTTGTAAACAAACGTTGTAAATTGGCGCGAGCACGTTGTGCAGTTACTTTTGCGTACACGAGCGTGCAGGTTATGTACTATAATTTGTATTTATCCGTGCCGTTTTCGTTTCGTGTTTTTGTGGTGGCAGAGGGCGAACCGGGAACCTCAAGACCAAAAAGAGCTAAATTAACATATAAAAATCCTCAACATATTACCGATGAAGAGCTATTATCTATTTTAATGAATTTAAGTGACGAGGACGACACATTTCTTGGTAATTTAGATAATCTGAATGATGGGGATACTCCTGATTATAGTGGTTCTTCTGAATCGGACCAGGAAGATCCAGAACAAGATGAACAAGATGAATCAGGTTTGTTTCTGTTTTGTATTTATTGGCGTTGAATAGTAAACATATATATTTTAGTTATTCAAGATAATTTGCCGCTTTTGTTACGTGCACAACAATGCTTAAATAGTGGTTCAGGTGATGGCCTAGATAATGATGTTCTTCCTCAGCAGCCAGCTCGACAGGCAGTAGTTGCAAATGTCCAGCCAACCAAACTGGGGAGACGCTCCTGGAAATAGAAACGATTTCCCATTGTTGAAAAAAATGAACTTTTAGTTGCAATTCCTGGTGATAACAAGCCCGTCGATTATTTTCGCATGTTGTTCGACGACGCAATACTCAATTTGGTGGTTACTGAAACAAATCGGTACGCCGAAGAGATTTTTTGTTCAGAGGGGATTTCCGAACATTCACGAATAACGAGGTGGAAGTCTGTCACATGTGAAGAAATGTTAAAATTTCTTGCTCTAGTATTTCATACGGGAACCATCAAACTCAACCGACTGCAAGATTATTGAAAGGGACATTCGCTTTTTAATTTGAAATGTTTTTCTTCGCATATGAGTCGGGATCGTTTTTTATTAATTATGCGCTGTTTATATTTTGCCAAAAATCCGGGTCGCGATGAAATTGTAACGGATCGTTTACATAAAATACGCCCTATTTTGAATTTCTTCAATACCAAAATGGAAAGTATTTACTACCCAGGTAAAGAACTATCTCTTAACAATTCGATGGTGCTTTGGTGTGGACGCCTAATCTTTCGCCAGTACATAAAAATAAACGCCACAAATATGGTGTAAAGTTATATATGGTAACAGAGCCTAACGGTATAATTTTAAGATCGCAGGTGTATACTGGAGCCTTAGATGTCAGTGGCGGAAAAGGTCATACGACTAAAGTGGTACTAAATTTACTTGAAAATTTATTAGATTCTGGCCATTCCATTTACATGGATAATTATTATAATTCCTTTGAATTGGCAAGCCGCCTTACTGGCCGTGCCACTTGTACTGTAACGCTCAACATCAAACGAAAACATGATCCTAACGACGTGGTAACTAAAAAATTAAAGAAAGGGGAAACGATTGCCAAGTACTCTGACAGCATCATGGTTGGAAAATGGAGAGGTAAGCGTGATGTTCTATATATCTCAAATGAGTACAGTAACGAGATGGTAGAGTACGTAGATAAACGAAACCACAATTGACAAAAACCTACTGCTATTTTACATTATAATAAACACATGGGTGGAATCGACAGACAGGACCAGATGAATTCCTACTATCCATGTGACAGAAAGACGCTAAGATGGTACAAAAAAATATGCATCCATTTTATGCAGCTTATGTTACTAAGTTCATATTTTCTATACAAGAAATATTCAGGAAGCCGAATGCCTTTATATGAATTTAGGTTATCGGTCTTATGCGGACTTCTACAAATACCGGAACGCCGAACCCTAGACAAAATCTATTGGAAAAACATGCGCTAACAAAAATTGCTTCTAAAGCAAAAGACGGACGTATACAACGCAAAAGATGTCAAGTTTTCAGTAGCAAAAAACTGAGAAAACAAACTATTTACCATTGCGAGAAACGTCCAGGACAGCCTGGATTTTGCGTCGGTGAGTGTTTTGTCAGCATTCACTAGTAAAACAGCTTGGCTCATTTTTTGTGCTCAAAGAAATTTATGTTCTTTTTTGATATGTAAGACAAATGCATTTTATATGTTTGTAAAATACGATTTTCTTTTGAATTAGCTCTGTATCATTATGTAAAAAAAGTTTGAGTTTATTGTTTATTTTATAAAAATGTTGTTTTTTGGATTTTTTTGGTATATTACTCTTGCGTGTGTTAATATATAAGTACATTATTAAACTTGTATTTTTATTGCAACAATGTGTATCTAAATACATGACCTACAATATGATGCTCCTATAGGCGCCGCTCAGCATCTGAGTCAAAATTCTTCACTAGGTGCGCGTGACTCCGATAGGGGCCAAACAAAACGACTAAAATTATAAACTAATTTTGTATATATAACTACTTACCATCAATAACTATCAATTGCTGACATCAAAAGAAACAAACATTTTTCAAAAAAAAAATTCCGCCACTGGGGTAAGAAACCCTTGTGAAGTAGCAGTGAATGTGTTAACTATGGAATAAACAAGTAAACCAGTATACAGTAAAGTTAAAAGAAGTTTCTGCAATAACAAATTTATTACACAACCTATATTTAATTATAAGCGGAATACCTTAATGCTAATGTTAGTTACGTTATAACCTAATGAAAAATTAATGTTATTATGAGTAATTAATGGAATCAGAATACCTTATTCTTGGTCATACTGTAGATAACGAAATGGATGCCTGCTGTGTCAGCGTTTTTTTTTGCGTGATATTACTTAAGGTTGAAATAAACCTGGATTTGTATGCTTAATAATTCCCAAATGAATAAATTTCACTCTTGATCAATCGTACTAATACCGTAACTTAGATTAACGGTAAAATATTTAATTGCGTAGATGTGTTTAAACGTGTAAAAGTGAAGTTAAAGAAAAAATAAAACATAAACGTGAATGTAAAAATAAAAGTGCCTGAAAAAAAAGCGAACGTCTCTAACTTTAATAGAATAGTTTAAAATAAATTACCATACAAACTGTATAGCACTTTTAATAAAAAATTTAACGAATCAACATGGATGGCTACATTCACCTTAAAAATATCATCAACCAAGCATCACTAAGGTAGTCTTTGCGCATGAACATCTCTGAAACTGAATGTCCAAACGATATGCGTACGATTTCTAATTAAAATAATTAAATGTATTAAATAATAATTTAATATTAGTCAAGTTGCTTTGGTATGTGTGAATCCTTGCGATATTGCAGGCTCACATACCATTAAAATAAGTAATTTGATTGTAATCTCATTATTTAGAATTTACATCAGTTCGACATACATAGACAAAATTTACATCGATTGGGGCTTGAACTTTGATGGCGCAGTTGGTTAGCGCGGTAATCTAGCAAAGTACAGGTCGTAGGTTCAAATCCTACTCGAGGTAAACTTTTTATTTATGTATTTAATAAAATTAATAATAATTTTTAATTACATATTTACCTTTGAACTTATTCGTTCATAACAAAAACTTGTAATAATTTAATTTAATATTAGTCAAGTTGCTTTGGTATGTGTGAATCCTTGCGATATTGCAGGCTCACATTCCATTAAAAATAAGTAATTTGATTGTAATCTCATTATATTTAGATTTTACATCAGTTCTACATACATAAAGACAAAATTTACATCGATTGGGGCTTGAACCTTGATGGCGTGGTACAATTGAGTTAGCGCGGTAACTCTAGCAAAGTAAGGTCGTAGGTTCAAATCCTACTCGATGGTAAACATTTTACTTTATGTATTTAATAAAATTATAATAATTTTAATTAATTAAATGTATGTTTTATGTAACTAGATATGCAACACTGCACGAAATGCAGTTAATTGCTTAAAAGAGGTGAATTATTAACAACACGTTCGAAGTTTGTTTACAAACTCTACATATACATATAACAATTTCTTACATAAAACATAAAGATTAAAGTATTCAAAACCTTAGCAAAATTACGACGTATTTAATCAAGATATTAAAAAATCCTACTAATTATCTTTTCTATCGGTAACTATGGCGATTCCTGACAAACGTTAATTACAATAATAACATTTTCGCGTGTCCAAACCTACAATACATATATATATTTTATATATAATAATATATAATAATATATTAAAATTAGAAATGTACCTTCTATAGATATATTCAAAAAATAAAACTTTTTAAAACTAAGATATATATACAATCTTCCGTGTCGTAATAACTGTTGAATAATTGTATATATATATATATATATATATATATATATATATATATATATTATATATATATATAAATATATTTACGAAACAAGATATTATAATCTTAGTTTTAAGAAAGTTTTATTTTTATGAATAATATCTATCAGAGTAATATTTAAATATTATTGTCAAATATACAGGTTGTCCCAAAAACCCGATACATGTCAAAGTTGTTTTTTTAAAATGGGACACCCTGTATATTAGATGTACGTTTTCGACTTATACGGTCAAAATAAAAGTGGGTTTCATTAAGGTTTACCTCTACTAAACCTAAAGGCTTTTAAGATATGTTGTATTTTGTGAAAATGTAGTAATAATTTCGACAGGTTTGTAGTTAAATTTTTCATTAGCGCTTCTGTACTAAATTTGGGTACTGTTCAACTAATTGAATAAGTTTCATGTTGCATTTGTGAAAAACTGATTATCTTATACAAGGTATTCAAAAATGTTGACCTTACATTGTCAATATTTAAATTGCAATAACATGGTTATTTCAAATGGAACCCCCTGTATTTTATATCAACGTCAGTTGTAGAATTTTATTCTCTATCAAACGATATTACACTTCCCTATAGCTAAATATTACAGTTCTCATGAAAAGCTCACATTTAGTGAAAGTATACCGATTTTAACTATTTTAACATCTATCAAGTCAACCATGAAATTTTTACAGGTAAAATTTTATTGCTGTCAGTTGTTGATTTAAAAATAATGAAACTTTTGATTATGATTTTTTTAATAATTTATTAGAAAAATAAAGATAAATGAAAATATGGTGAAAATTCAAAAAATAAATGTTCAAAGTGACGACCGTCTGATTCCAAACACATTTGTATTCGCTTTTCGAAACTTTTACCAACATTGGATAAGATTTCTGGTTGGATACTTTCCTATCCAACGATTTTGGAAATGAGTATTTAGAAAATCTCGTACATCACGATGATAATGTGCGGGAGCTCCATCCATTTGCAACCACATGTTCGCCCTCTTGTTTAAGGGGATATCTTCTAATAAAATTGAAAGTTTATTTGATAAAAATTCTAAAAACAATCTTCCATCTAATGCTCATTAAAAAAATATGGACCAATTAAATATTCGCCCATTATTCCGCCCCAAACATTAACTGACCGCCTGTGTTGATTATCAACTGTTCTAAATTGATGCGGATTGCAGTCTGAATAATAATGGAAGTTATGCCTGTTGACGTAGCCATTGTTGCGAAGTATGCATTCATCGCTGAACAGAACTAGATTGGAAAAGTTTTCATTTTCTGCGATTTTATCCAGCACCCACATACAAAATGTAACTCGATTATCAAAATCATTTACCGAAAGTTCTTGGTGACGTTGGATTTTATAATCATGGTATTTATGTTTATTAAGAATTCTAGAAACGCTAGCTTGACTAACGTTAATATTCTGGGCTATTTGGTTTTGCCCTATATGGGGATTTTATATTACGGAGGCAATAACATCAAATTCAGTGTCTTCGTCCTGTGTCAGAGGTTTCGTTCTGTTCGGCTTTTTATACTCAATACTTCCGCATTGCCTGAATTGAGCCAAAAGTCTTCCAAAAACATATTTGTTCGGATGATTCCTATTAGGAAATCTCTGAGCGTAAGCTCGTGACGCCAATAAACAGTTTTGTAGACATTCTCCAAGAATAAAAATCATATCGATTCTTTCTTCTTTGCCGTAAACTTTCATTTAATGAATTGATGAATTGTAATAGAACTCCCAAACTAACTAACTGAGTTTTTAATGAGAACTGTAATATTTAGCTATAGGGAAGTGTAATATCGTTTGATAGAGAATAAAATTCTACAACTGACGTTGATATGAAATACAGGGGGTTCCATTTGAAATAACCAAGTTATTGCAATTTAAATATTGACAATGTAAGGTCAACTTTTTTGAACACCTTGTATAAGATAATCAATTTGTTACAAATACAACATGAAACTTATTCAATTAGTTGAACAGTACCCAAATTTAGTACAGAAGCGCTCATGAAAAATTTAACTACAAACGTGTCGAAATTATGACTACATTTTCACAAAATACCTTAAAAGCCTTTGGCTTTAGTAGAGGTAAACCTTATTGAAACTCACTTTTATTTTGACCGTATAAATCGAAAAAGTAAGAATATACAGGGTGTCCCATTTTAAAAAAACAACTTTGACATGTATCGGGTTTTTGAGACAACCTGTATATTATGACTATAATTTTAAAATGTACCTCTGATAGATATGTATTCACTCAAAAAATAAAACTTTCTTAAAACTAAGATATATAGCTACAATCTTCCGTGTCGTATAACGTGAATAACCCTGTATATATATATATATATATATATATATATATATATATATATATATATATATATATATAAAAAATTTTTTATATAGATTAGTGATGCAACAGACCTCTGCTTCTGCTTCCGCAACTGCGGAAGTCCCGCGCGCTTTTTCACATCCGTTACTGCTTCTGTTTCCGCAACTTTTATAACGGAAATATGATCGGAAGTTTACGACGGTTGATAGTGGCAAAGCGCGTGCGAATTGTTTGGCGGTAGATGGCGCGCCGGGCGCGGGATTTCGTCACTTGTCGCAACGCGTTTGTTTACATACCTTTTTTAGTTCATTATGCGCCGTGACGTGATTGTAAGCGCCTAAGATTTTCTGTTGTTGTTGGTTTTAGTACTTCAAAAGCCAGATGCAAACTATGTGACAAAGTGTACTCGCGAAGAGGCCGTACAACTACCGCTTTAAAGAGTCACCTCCAAGCGATACATGCCGAGGAGTTTGCTGAGTTTGGGAAGTTAAGTGAACCTGTTTAACTTTCATCGGAAACAAAAAAGGAAAAGGTCGGTCAACGGTTTGTTTAATCATATTTTACGACCACAAAATATTATTTAGCCGATTTTAACTCATAAAATACTTTTGAAAGTTCGTAGTCGTTGGCTGTACTTACTTATTATATTTTGTATTGTTGTAGGTTTGTTCAACTCCAGCTGAAAATGCTAACGAACAATTATCACTACAACAAAGTCTGCAAGTTAATGATAGTTGGGATTCATCACATTACAAATCTCAACAAATTGATCGTAAGATTGCTGAAATGATTGTCTTCCAAAACTTACCATTCAGTTTTGTTAAACGTACAGACTTTCCCAGATTAATGAACGCTGCTCTTCCGAAGTTCAAATTGAGAGGCCGTGATTATTTTTCTTCGTTTGTGTGCAATAATTTGTCCAATAGATTGGCTAAGAAAACCAAAGATTCACTTCAAGAATTTGGAAAGATATCTTTCACAACTGACATATGGTCAGATCTTCATTCTCCAATTTCATTGCTTAGTTTGACTACACATGGAATTTCCAAGGATTTTGGCAAATATAATATAATTTTGAAATGTGAAGTCATGGATGAACGTCATACAGGTGCTGTAGTATCAACAAAATGTCAAACTATTCTTGAAGAATTGGGGATACATCACCAAACAGTGCACTGCATGGTTCGTGATCGTGGCTCTAACATGGTTACAGCAATGCAGTTGTCAGGCTTTGAGGATGTCAGTTGTGCAATACACCATTAAATTTGTTTTACTTTCAGATGGAATAGCACATTCCGCATGATGGAAAGGTTTTCGAAACTCAAGGATTCGATTGTCTTATACCTAAAGTGCAAGTCCAACCGCTATGATCTCCCCTGAAAAGACTGGATGAATGTTCTAAAATTTGTGCAATTAATGAAAGCATTTGAAGAAATTACTAAAAACTTAAGTAGTTCTCAAGTGAGTATTTCATCAGTCATACCCTTGATTCAAGTTCTTATGACCACATTACAACAAGAACAGACGAAATCTGATACTTCAGAACAATTCCAAAATTTGACGAGAAGATTACGTGATGAATTGAACGCAAGTGCAAGATATGTAGAAACATCAAAGACTACATATACACAATTGCGACGTATTTAGATCCGCGATATAAATCTTATTTTTTCACCAGTATCACTACGGAGCAGGTCGAGTCTAAAACATTAAATATGACGATCAGCAGAATCAGACAATTCAGAGAGTCAACTAACTCCACTTATTAAAGGTGCCGAACTCAAATTGAGAATAAAGTCCAGCCTACGTCATCATAAATGATGAATTCATCATTACAAATGTTAGAATCCATGTTAAGTACGAACGAAGGCCAGGAAGACTCGACTACAACTAACAAGAATGACAATCCACTTTTGGAGATACAGTCACCTCTTCAGGAGTACAAAAAAGAAAAGCGATTACCCTTATATGAGGATCCCCTTATGTGGTGGAAATTAAATTCACACAAACACCGTAATCTTTTGCCATTAGTGCGCCAATATTTATTCAGCTCCCCCAGCAGCGTCGCCAGTGAGCAATTATTTAGCGGAGCTGGTCTTATACACCGGAACAGATTGTTAGGTGCAAAAGCGGCCAAACTACATTTCATAAAATATAATTTACCGCTACCTAATTCTGAATATTAATTCATAGTATTTACACCTCCGCTTTCGCTTCTGCATCCCTTTCCGTTTCTGCTTCCGCTACGACACTTCCGTTGCATCACTATATATATATATATATATATATATATATATATATACTTGTTTTGTTAATGTAATTAAGGTAGTATTAGTGTATATAATTAGGTGTATAAAATATTAAAGATAATACATGAATTAAACTTTTTCTTGTTTATTAACAGTAAATAAGTAATAAAATAAATAATAAAATAAAACATAATCATAAAACTAAACCAGCCCATTAGGCCAGTACAGTGTTTGAGAAATTCTCAAATTAATATTAGAAATGGTATGCGTTTGCGAATAGTCAAATCAACTTGAGTAATGGTTAGCATACATTTCAGAATGGACAATTTAATTTTTGAAGACGGATCATATGAATTTGCGAGTTGAACAAAATTATTTGAGAATCATTCAACTGACTATCAACTGAACTTTACTTATGTTAACGTTTGAATAATAGCAGTTAGTGCGCTTTGCTATTTTGTTCAATTTCTTCAAGAAGAAGAAAAGTCCGTTTTTTGTTTGGGTGTATTTTATATGAGCAATTGCATAATTGATTTATTGTAATTAATTTATGAGATAATCGTCCACGTCAATGTTAAGGACACTAGTGATAACTTTGCTACCCTGCAGACATATTTTAAATAAAGTGACTAGTATTACGTCGGCATCTGTTAAATGTATGGGTCATAACGTTATAAATGAAAAGACTTAGAAATAATTTATAACACCTGGCAATTGTATGCGGTAATGTATCGTAACGTACCTCCAGGAATAGACTATTAATGCGACCCCAGCAATTCTGCTAAGTTTTGGTCCTTACTCTCCTATGCTAAATACCATCGAAATTATGTGGTCCAAGGTGATGCTCACGTAAAAGCCAACTTGTGTATTCCTACTGTACAAACACCTGATGACAAAGATTGCTCTACCTAGCTAGAAGACAAAATAGACCAAGCCAAGGAGACTAACTGGCGGTGAGTGCGCAATAGCAGCTCAACATACAAACATGTTTCAAAAAATTGCATTGGAGTTGCAAGATACGCTAGTGACTTCTACGTTAACTCCTGATTTCAGTGAAAAATGATATGCTATGTTATACATTTTTTAAATAAAGAATATTATGTTTCGTTTAAGGGTTGATTTTTGTATTTGTATTTGCGGACGGGATCTAGGTAGGCACCCACGGAAATGATGCATTCCTATGCGAACCAACTACTAATGGTTATTAACACTATCCGCCACATTGTAAAATTTTGTTCTTCTAACGAAATTCCACCTTCAGTAAGGGATCTTTGACGTGTTTTACTTTTAATCCGAGAGGAGTCCTTCTTCGCGACCATGGTTGAACGTGCGCCGCTCATGTGAAAGTAAGTACTCTAACCACCAAGCAGCTAGATTTGTTTTTTATTTAATACCTACTCAAATTCTCAATTACACTTGATCATTTCGCAATTTCTTAAATCCACTTGATACTTTTGTAAATTAAAGCGACTATTATAAAATTTGTGATTTCTAATATTCAACTGGAAAAGGTGAAGATGCAAACCAGCACATATGTAAACAGTTTTCATTTTCTTTATATTTTAATGTGATATATGGCTCACAATAAAAATTACTTGCATTATTTATCAGATAATAATTACAAAAAAGTTCGATATATATTTCTTGAGAGGATAAAGATGTGTTTATAAATCACCATAAGCGTTATTCCTATTTCTAGGCCTCGTCAAACCAAGAAGTCAAACCCCGCAACGTTGCTAGCAGTAGAATAAGTACTATCTCTACAATTAAGCACAGAAGTATTACCATTTCAAAGGAACACGTTCTTTTACTAAAATTTACTAAAGTAACTACCCTACAGTTTGGGTGTTTAAACGATAAAAAGTATACATACAAACAGTTAAAAGAATTATTCTTCTGGTTTATTATACATATTCAATATAGAAATATGTCATATACATTGACATAGTGATTTAAACTGAATGAGACATTATAACGAATGTTCACAAATGATTGAATGCTTCAAGTCTACCCGAATTGAATAATATCCTATATGGCTATATAGCATTGAAGTTCTTAAAATATTTGTGTTATATTTTTATATTAACTTATTCCCAAAAGGACATTATATTTCTATAATAACATGTAAATCTTGATAGTTAAACAACCCCATTTGAAATCTATTTTATTAACCTAACATCCTAATTTTGGTCGCATTCAACCACTAACGGCTAAATCTCGATAAGTGCGGACCAATAGGAAATAGATTTGAATGTATAATTTATGTATAGTTTAAATAACAGTTTCAACGTGAAAAAGTAAAAGCACGGTTGGTGTAGTGGTACATTGGGCGCCTGACATTCGGTTGAGGCAAGTTCGATTCCCGGCTTATACTTTTTTTTCTGTTAGGTTACAGTAGTTTTGTTTATGTAATCTACTTTTGTTAGCTTACTGTAGTTTTGTGTATCTAATCTATTTCTGCTAGGTTTCAGTAGTTTTAAATTTTTTCCTATTATACCGCAGATTTTAGATTTTTATACCTAACTACGAAGTTGTCAAACAAGGAAACGCCTGATTGGTTCCGCACATATCGCTATAGTTCCTAAATTAGACCTCAATCTTGAAAAAGAAACTCTTGGTAGTCCTTGTTATGGTATCTGCCTCCTGATTACAGGTTTCAACATATACTAATGCAATTCGTTTCTTTTCCAGAAATTCACGTCTGAAATTATATTTTATATTTATGTGTGTAACTCTATTATTATTTCTTGGGTTTTTCACCAAAAATATACACCCTTAATACGTAGTTAAGCATGTCTTATAATCAAAATCCCATTACAATTTATCTAACCAATTTCCTTTACACACCGCGCTGCATAATGCAACTAACTCAACTTCTGTTGAAGAAAGAGTTAAGCAATATTGTTTCTTAATGACCCATTGCATTATATTTCCTGATAATTTGAATAAAAATCCTTTAATCGATTTACGATTAATCAAATCAAAAGCACGAAAAATTCTAAATTTTTGTTTGTTGCCTTTTAATTCTATCCTAACATTAGTGGTGCTACAATTCGGTGCTTAATTATGCTTTCTGATAAATCATTCATAAAATTAAATTCTTCACATTTGTATGAAGCCATTGGTAAAGGTCGTTCACAATCGAGAAACGTCAATAGTATTTTCAATATCGCGCATCGAGTTTTGAGGTTTCTCCACTATGGCGTAGAACTACCCTATCATCACTTTCATTTACATATTTGTTCTTTCTCGACATAGCTAAACTGTCGTGATTCATTAAATTATCACGTAAGAGCAACATTGAAGCATAATCAAGTAATTAAAGCAAGGTATTGGTACTAAATCATTCCAAGGTTGATTAAGAATTGAAGTCACCTCTTGCAACTGGTAATCCGAAACCCACATTGCAGGACGTTTCAAAGCGAATTGAAAACAGATAGGGGACGCACCCCAACTAGCAGTAGCACAGTTACTGCAGCTAACAACCCAGCCAACAAAAATACAGATATATGCAATCAATATACAACATTTCTGTAATATTGTTTCTACTTCTCAGCATTTCTAGCGGATATTTAATATGAAGAAAACACCAGTTTGCATTCACATCGAACATTCAAAAGATCTACCGCCAGATAAAGATCTATGAAGAAAACCACCCGTTCCAGTCTACATTGTGGAGATTTAACTAACATTATTCCTTCAACGTACACCATCTAACAACAGTGTCATGTTCTAAAGCAGCAGAATAGTACTGGCACATACCATGGTCGGTGTAACCACATGTGTTTCTTGTAACAGAGATTAACGAGAACTTAATTGTGAAGATTACCTTAATTACACTAAAAATAGAAAACAATGAGTTTTGAATAACAGAAGTCAATGGTGAGACTATGACAAACAACTGTACTTTAATTAAAAATTATTATTAATTTTATTAAATACATAAATAAAAAGTTTACCTCGAGTAGGATTTGAACCTACGACCTGTAAATTTTGTCTTTATGTATGTAGAACTTATTCGTTCATAACAAAAACTTATAATAACAGTACTTTAAGTCAACGGAAGACGATTGTAAGAAAAGCACAAAAGCAAGGGACAACATGATTGTGTAATCCTTTACAATAAACTAAAATTGGATCTAATTCCTCTCTAAATTACTTCTGCTGAAACAAATATCAATTCCAGGTTGGATTTAATGAGAGTGTGGGAAAGTATAGGCACGGGTTTCGCTATGCATCTAAGTGAGAATATGGGGTACGACGAACAATGATGGCGAATAGTACGAGTAGTAACCATAAAAAAACAAGGTACGAATAAAAGAGTACATCTGTGAAACATTACAGACAACAGAAGGTGAACAACGTCTAAAAGATCAAGAAAGTCATGTGTAATGGTTACTATACGGTGTAAAAAACATAACCCACGAGCGAAAAACATGAGCCTTAGGGATGCCCTGATCGAAGTATTTTGAGTCAACGGTGAAGTGTACAAAAGCTTCAAGTTTTTGAGCAAAGACCCACAACAAATTCTCCAAAACTCAGAACGACACACCAAAAGTAATTATATCAGCTCTGTCAACGTTCAATATAACCGCGAATAGAGAATGGAGCGGTTTCGTCATAAATTAAACGATAAAATGAATAAGGAAAATGCAAGAATGATGACCATAAATGAAAACAAATTAAACATACTCCTCGAACTTACTAGACGGTTGTAAAACTGGTAAAGAAAGAATAAATTCAGTATAGCAGGATTTTAAATATCAATTACGTTCGGGGAAACTTTCAAGACACACATGTTGCAAGCATTATAAAGACGCGAGGGTAAACTTTACCCAACAGCATTAATTACCACCAATTGCAGGTTATGCGTGGTACAAACGTCAAACAGAATCCCTCAGTTGAAGTTAAAGAACCACACTATCTAATACAGAAGACAAATAGCAGTTCACTTTGATTCGCCGGCAGAGTATTTAGTATCAATTATTAAACAATATCAATAGACCACGTATTATTTATGATTTCAAGCTATAATCTATGTCGTGTTCATAAAAATAGTGCAAGCATCGTTAAAAACAACTTGGTTTGAACACACAGTACACGAGAGGTCGTGGACGTGCATATATATATATATATATATAGTATATATATTATATAATATATATATATATATATGATACTATATATATATATATATATAGTATATATATATATATATATATTCATATAAATTTAGGAATAACTAGTAGTATAATAACAATATTAGTTGAAAATTTATAACTAATATTGAATCATATAATCAGACACATTATATATATCGAGTATAATTATAATTGATTATACTAACAATTATTTAAATACATTTAAGAATTACAATTTATAACGCAATACTACATTAATTTATAATTGACAGTTCATTAAGTCTTTCTATAATAGTTATTTAAATTGAATCAACTGTTTACAATACATGCTTATAAATTATAATTCATTAGTAATGTATTTATGATTTAAAGTTTAATTCTACTAATATGTTCAAATTGTACAGATTCTGATAAGAAATTAAATATTTATAATATATTATAATAGTAAGTTCAAATTATCATATTCATTTTAACTAGATTCCTTGAATGATTAAGCTTAATAAAGATTTTTATTTAATAACATTATATATATATATAATATATATATATATATATAGATATTACATACTATGACAGTAATAAAATGCTGAATAACACTCAAGACGACACATTCTTTAACTATGCTTTAAAAATGTCTATATTGTAAATATTCAAAGTCGGATGGATTGACCAGATACTTCTTGAACAATTCGTGGTTTATGCAACCTGAAATTCTCTTGCAGAGGAAGTTTTCTCAGTGCAAGGGTGGGTCCATTATGTAGTTGCTTTCAAGTTTTTAATTGTTTATAGGCATTTTTCATTATGTTAGTGGGTTAATGGGTTACAAACACCAACATGTCAATGTTTTTGAGAAAATGTCGGAAGTTGCGAAGTTCCAACTAAGATGCCCGATTTCTGTATCTAAAAGAAACGTGGATTTATCAAAATAGTTCTGATATCTGTCGTTGGGTGCACGATTCTGACATCAAAAGTAATCCATGCAAAATTGAAGGTGAAGATAAAAGGCATACTATTTTACACGCGAAGTGTGATTTGGAGTTTGGTAAATTGGGACTGGATTCAGGAAACGAGGATCGGGATTATGATAAAACTATGAATGAAGACAGATTTTAAAATCTGGTGGTTAAAGAGTTAATTCTTGCGATGTCCAAACTTATGGATAACGTGCCGTATCCTTGGGTGCAGTTAGACAAGCCACCGTCATATTCTGAACAGGCTAAGTTTGACCTAACGTGCTGAAGCACTCAGGAATAATGGGAGGGGGTTAAGGATATTGTTAGGCTGTCGAGAGATGTTTATGAACGGGTATCTTAAATTTACTTAAATCAAAGTCTAGAGGAAAACAGGAACTGGGTCGTGCATTCCACAATTTGGTGGCTGTGTGAAAAAATGTAGATTGCTCCGGTTTAGTATGATAAGATGGAATGTTGAGTGCGTAATTGTGGTGTACATGGGTAAACTGAGTGTTCCTAGCGAAGATAGTCTGTGAAGGTATCGGAGGCACCCCGCTATTGTAATGGCGATAGAACAAGGAAAGAACTAAAACTATTCTTCTACGTTTAAGAGACTGTAGGTCAGAAGTTAGGGACTATGTATTATAGCTCTTGGTCGGATGCGGTTTACCACATCAAGGGCGTATTATGGATCACTGACCTAAAGATAGGAATTAAATTCCAGATGGTGTCGAATTTGAGCATTATATTGCAAATGGACCGTTTAGATCTGTATAGAAAGCACAGTTTACGTGCAACTGCTTTGCTGGCTGACAAAAGGTGGCCAACCCATGAAAGGTTCGTTGATACGGATATCCTAACATAGAAATAGTGTTTGAAAACTTGAAATCTAAGCAATTCATATTTAGAACAGGAAATGATCGATCTTTCTTGGCGGACACAGGGAAACACTGGGTTTTGTCTCTGTTGGTTTATGACCAATGTTAAGAATGTATAATTTCCGTTTCATGTAGGTACTAGACGTACAAGATCTGAATTTATGTTCGTGCCAAACATCGTGAAATACTATGTTGCCGCGCTGAATTAGATTCACTTTAAAAGGCAAACTACGATAGTAAGTTTTTGTTTATGTTGACAGTATTTCCACACTGTCCCTAGGTGCAAAATAAGGGCGGGAGGGGTAGTTTCCACCATTACTCATGATTTATCAATGCCCTTAGTATCTATACCGGGCGCGAACTTTCAAGATGAGACAGGGAAGTACATGTGATCACAAGTATTTCTATGTTTACCATTTACGCTTAGGCAGATAAAAAAAGATAAAAAGAATTCTTTTTCCTATAATCATAGCACATAGCAAGCAGTCAATTCACAGAACAATTTTTCGAAATATAGAACACATGTGCATGTACGTGCCAAACCGCTCTAATATGTATGACAGATGTCAGCAAATGTCACCGGTGCCAATCTAAACAAATTTTACTTTTTGCCGGCCTAGGCCAGAAACAATGAGTTTCTGGACGAAAGCACACAAAAATAGTCAATAAAATTTTACACCTAGGCTCATATATTTTATACTGTTATAGTACATAACTAACCCAGTAACGTGCGTTTTCCAAGAAATCCTTTAAAAGCTTAAACGGTTTTTTTAAATGTCGTAGTTCCTAGAATTTTTAATATGTTATAATAGTTATATACAGGTAAGAAACTAATAAACTATTCAACAATATACGCAAGGAAACGGATTTCTCTTCTTAAATTCTAAAAGACAATTATAATTATGTATGGGTATTTTTCTAACTCATCATATATTATTTAATGAAGTGTGAGTAACGTAATACACCTGTCTAATAAATATGGTAACATTAGTAACCCATTTCATCATTAACATTTTGCTTCAAAATTGTTGGTAGCTAATAAAAAAAAACTATGACAAAACTGTTTACCTTAGTTATATATATATATATATATATATATATATATATATATATATATAATATATATATATATATATATATATATATATATATATATATATATATATATATATATATATATATATATATTAATGTAATACTGTTTTTATTTGTATTACAAGGATTTTAGTCTGAAAATATACTGTTGTTTCAGGTAGGTGATTAACAAACCGGATGCTTCAGATAGTTATTCACAGAGGTTTGCTATAACGTTATTGCCCATTGATTGGTAAAACGAGACCCTGAAGAAATCAAACTTGGTAAGTTTTGTACAATTTATGCAATAACATACAAATTGTTTGCCCCATTAGAATCAGAACAGAATATACGCATATAATTACTAAATTAGCAAATTGACGATACGGTCAAGATTATCAATATGTCAACATCTGTAAAAATGATCTAAACCAGAATGTAATTATATAGCAATGCTTAGATCCACTGACCACTTTTATCAATATTTCTACTGCCGAAAACTTTTAATATAAAACAATGGGTTGTCTTGCAATAAGTAATATACAGTTTAAGAGTATCAAGGTACAGATAAGATGAGTATAACATATAACAGAGTCCGATAGAGCATCACGTTGAACAGGTTATACTAATTTTAACATAAATTACTTTCAAAGAGAGTCGAATCCTGAGGCATTGTAAATAATACTGATTGGACGTGTTTTTGACTGAAGATGGTTGAAGCTCTAAGTTGCACTTGTTAAAATGGAGAGAGTACCGTGATTCGTGGATTGTCATTATAATTAGAACACACAAAATAGATGAAGAAGAAGGCCCTGGTCTTCGCCTTATCTTTAACTGAAAATGTGGCACACCCATAATTAACTCGTTTTGAGAGCTTCTAGGCAAGAGAATTCAGTTAATAATATCGCAGAATGAGATAGTCAAAGTTATGCTTCAATTAAATGGTATTGAATCTGGGGAACATGTAATGTAAACGATAGGAAATAGATTGTTGCAGCTGAATTAAAAAAAATGGGGAAATAAAAATTTTTCAATCGTAAATTCGGTTCTATTTGTAATCTGTCTATTTGACAATACCGATTAAAAATATTTCTACCAACGTCATTAAATTTATGGCTAGACGATTAAAATCCCTGATAGAGAAGAACGGAGCAATGATTAAGTATTAAGTTGTTAAATTTGTTACTAAATTCTAAAATATAATTTGTTCAAATTTAACCTATGAAACATTTAGCTGGCAGAGAAAAAGGCCACGTGTTTCATTCTCTCCCCAAGGGGCAGGGCAGACTACTTGGGCTTTCAAAGCTCCTTCAGCCACAATCATAGATTCGCAATGTGTATACACTAAGGTTGTATGCATGGTGGAATTAAGGACAGGTGCGGTCAGGATAGGATCGGAGGGAACGGTGTTAGCGTTCTGTGGGGGAAGATACTAAATAGCGGCATATGGTATGTGTGCACCATGCCGCTAAAATCTCATACAAGGTAGACGGTAACGGGAATCGAACTCGTTACCTCCCGAATTCTAAGCAGGTCATGATACCACAACTCCACTACCTCGGTTACTAAGTGACTGTGGAGTCCTTTAAAAGGTGAATCCAGTTACTTGTTTCACCTAATCAAGAACACTTGACAGATTTTTATAACCCATAAGGCACTATCGTTGCATATGGCGATCAATGTAGAGTTTTTTAAAGGGCAATGTCACCCAAAACTTACAGATTTTATTAGTAACTTTATTTGATTTGCTGTTCAGTGTAGCGCTTTCTAAATTGAATAGTCTTTTATTTTCGTAAAGAGAATGGATTTACATCTAGCGTAAGTATACTTTATAATGCTTTTGTGCTAACTGAATTTTATGCGGGTGTAAAGGCTGGTTCAAAATACTTCAAAGGGAACCATAAAAAAAGCTCAAGACCTGTGATCTCGGGTCGTCGGCCACACTTTCACTTACAGTAGCAATATTTTCGGCTGACGTATGCCACCATGACACACAGGTTTTAATCTATCTTCACTGCTAGGAGTTTTGCAATTTTTTTCACAACGTTGCGAACCGTTCGCTCAGTAGAACGACTAAACTGAGGGAACTCAAATTTTTGTCTATATTTCGTTTATTATTTGTAAACATCTTCTCGGCAAAAATATGAAATATAAAATGAAGAACACAAAAAAGGTGGTAACATTTTGAATTTAAAATGGCAGTAACACATTTGTATGTGAACTATGATAATACTATTTAAATAATTACTTAGATACCTAAGTTACAAATTTTGTGGTTTAAACAATTGTAATAGATTATCTAAACTTCTGCTTAAATTATTAATATCGGACTTGAAGTTTAGTCTGAAGATGAAACATTTCTAATAACAGTCTTTCTTTATAGTCATTGGATAAATCCAAAATTTTAATATGATTAAATCAATTTTGTGGTCTAGAAGAAGAGGAAGAGGCCACGTATTTCATTCCCTCCCCAAGGGGAGAGTGGGCTGCTCGAGCTTTCTGAGCTCCTTCAGCCACAATCATGGATTCCCACCATACATACATACATTACGTATATATGCATGGTGGGATTATAGATCGGTGTGGTCAGGATAGGATCGGAAGGAGCGGAGTTAGGGTTCTGAGGGGGGAAATACTACCCCAGCATCCACCTAAGTAGCCGCACATGATGTTCATATACGCAGTGACTATGCCGCTACATGTGTATGAGGAAAACCCCTTGAAAAAACCTCATAGAAGGTAGACGGTAACGGGAATCGAACCCATTACCTCCCGAACGCTAAGCAGGTCGTGTCACCACTACGCTACCAGCTCGGTCCTTGTGGTCCAAAGAATTTGAGTGAACTGCTAAATCACAGAAGATTTATATTTAATTTGCAATCACTTTAATGGAGTGATGTTCTGTTTAAACAAACCTACTGCTTTTTTAAGATAGTCATCTTTATTCAGAACTATAGTAAAAAAATTAAATGTGAGTCATGTAATTCTAGTTATTGTGGACAAGCTTCAAACTGGCTTAAAACAAAATAGCACTCCATAAAAGTGATTGCAAATTAAATAGAAATCCTTGTTCTTTAGTAGCTCATTCAAATTCTATAGACCACAGAATCAATTAAAATAAAATTTAAATTTTGTGATAAAGAAAGGTTATTATTATTCACCTCAACTAAGAAGTGGGAACTAATGGACAGTGGGTGAATAACTTAGCGATAGATGTGTTCAAGGTTACAGTTGTTCGTAGCCTGGAGTTTGTTACAAAAAAAATGATTTTATATTTTTGACTATTTGTTGTTTCCTTACAACTTCTGTAAAGACATGAAACTCTGATAGTAAAATACTACAAGGTATTGCGGAATGATTTTGCATATACCATATTTAATATTAAAATGTAAGTAAGTAACTGATCAAGTATCCGCAATAAAACAAAATTTAGTAGGTTGTATTTGCAGCAACTAATGCCATTTATATAACAGTTACCCTACGTTCTTTTTCTCCTACCGGTAGGGCGCCGTTGTCAATTTTTGCGGATACCTGTTCTTTTTGTTTCACTCTAATCTTCATACTTAAATAGATTACAAGAAAATTTTACAAAGTTTAAAAACCCTCGCACAAAAAAGAACCATACTCGTAGCTAAGATCACTCTCGATTAAGTCACCTTTCAAAAAAAAAATGAAAATCGTTTTATCCATTTTGGAGCTAAGATGCCACAGGACAGACACACAGATACAAACACTGAACTTATAACAGCCCTCTTTTTTCGTTGGGGGTTAAAAATAGGAGAAATTAACATTCCTGATTTCACCCTATATCTAAATAAATAAATAACGCAACTTAAGATTACTATTAAGCATCAGATTAATAGTTAGATTTTATCCAATGGATATAATAATAATAATGTTTATTACTCTACAGGTACAAGAACCCAATTACAGATAATCTATTTAAATACATATCAGATACAAAATGAAATGAAATTAACATTGTATAATAAAATTTTAAACTTAATTAGTTAACACTATTATTTACCTAGCGAATATAATAGGCATCAATATTTGACCTGCAATAATTTAGACGAAGAAATATAGCGGCGATGATCCTACGTGAGTCACAACTCATGTAAACTTTTCAATTATGAAATGGCAGAGATAAACTTCGGAACCTGTCAATCTGACAACAATGGGAAAACATTTTATTATGAATATGGCAATAAAAATGGTGGAAATATTCCAAACCTCCGTATTTCATCGCTAGTGTCGCAATTAACAATTTAAATAATAAACTTGAAATATCTCCCAAACCTCCTATATAAAGGTTTCTTCGCTTACATCGTTAGAAATTGGACAAGTTTACATAAATTTAGATTAAGGTTCATTGGCGTATTGACCATATTAATTTTGAAAAGCTATTGTTGTATAATCATTAAAATTGCTTTTAATTCTAAACCACGTATTCAACTTTAGTAAAATAAAGTTTGTTTGGAAGACAAATGTGGGTATTTTAAGTTGCCGTTTCCATTGTTACACAATAGTTCCTAAAAAAGTGCTAGAGGTCACAATTTGTTATATCAGCTTTTTTTCATTTTACTCCGAAAATATATCTTTGCTCGTTTTAGAGTTATAGCGAAATGAAAATTTTTTTAACACTTTAATTGACGAAGTTGGGTTTTGCTGAGCTGATATGGATAAATGTTGGTAACATATTAAAGAGATAGTTATTAATCGAATTAAGGACCAACAATGATCTTTAATATATTAATTTCGCTAGTAGGTTAAGAATTTATTTTATATTGTTGTTAGTTTTTCTTTAAATTTTAATAAATGTAAGGTATTTATTATCCAAGTAAAAAAATAAATTAAATTTGCCATAAAAATTATACAAAATTAATTTTAATATTAGGTAATCAACGCCTTATTCGTCATATTCCAAACAGTCTTACAATGTACATAAAACTGCTGCTTTGATTTCAACAGCTGGTAGTTGACGAGTTGCATCTCGGATTCTCTTTTCCATATCAAATGTTGTTGTTGATGGAGTTTGGAATACAATATCCTTCAAGCCACCTCATAAATAGAAGTCGAGGCACGTCAAATCGGCTGACCTCGCCGGCCAAGGAAATAGGCTTCCCCTTCCTGTCCGGCGTTCTTGAAAATATTCGTTACTGTAGTGTCGCACGTTAAGGAAAAAATGTGCTGGACACTCGTCCTATTGTAGATACATGATTCGCCTAATGTCCAATGTCACATCTTCTAACAGAACTGTCAACTAATTTATTAAAAACTCTAAGAAGAGATTACCAGTTAGCGCACGGTCAAAAAAATAAGGACCGATAATTTTGCCGCCTATAATGCCACACCACACGTTTAGCATCCAACGCCCTTGCTGCTGCACTTCTCGCATTTAATATGGATTTTCAGCAGACCAATAATGCATATTATTCATGTTTAATCTAAAGATAACTCCCTAGTTCCAATGTGTATTAAATTCTATGTAAGCTAAGACAATAATATTATCTTCCGCCCTACCAATGCGACACCTCCTAAATCCTAGGACGATGAAAACTACTAGTATCGCGTAGTCGCTGAACCAAGTCTGGAAAAATTCTTCGTCCATAATGATGGCGACCTGGATACAGGACTGCATTCCGTCTTTCAGCTCTTGCTGCATTTTAAAGGCACTCGAAATAGGCTGTCGTCAGAAATATTCACAAACCAACTTCAGAAGAATTAAACTAGGTTTAGTAAAAATTTCACGTTTCTGTACAAGGTTATTAAATTTGAAAGTTTATTTTTTGTTTCCGCGGCCTACTACTAAACATTCCAAGACAAAGCGCTAGATGGCTTCAAGTAGTGATTAATTGAGTGCGTTTTATTAAAAAAAAAACATGTAAAATGTAATATTCCTACCTGGTATATCTGTGTAAAATTAATAAAGTTATTTTACGGAAGCTAAAAAGTTTAAGGTAAGGGATTAATAAGCGGAAATCGAGGCATCAGTTTTATACGCCCTATCAAGATTGGAAGACGATTTGGAATATGACCACAGGCAGTTTGAACATTTATCGAGGCAATGAACACCTAATATTTTTGGGTTTAACATCGGAATTTTGATACTATTTGAACTTTACAGGGACAGCCACGTTAAAATCAATCTTTAATTTTACTATAACTCTAAAACTAACAACAGTATTAAAATTTTATTATTATTTTTATGGCACATTTAATTTACATTTTGATTATGATATTATAAATACCTACATCATTGCAATTAAAATTAAAAAAAAAGCTTCAAAACATTATTTTTTTATTCTTAACGCCCTCTAGCGACGGCTATAGACATTAAAAATCACTGTTGGTCCTTAATTCGATTAACAACTATCTATTTAATGTGAGACAAAGATTTATCCAATTCGGCTAAGCAAAACCAAACTTCACCAAATAAAGTGTTAAACCAATCTTCACTTTGCAATAACTTTAAAACGAGCAAAGATAAATTTCCGGAGTAAAATGAAAAAAACTATTATAAGAAATTGCGCCCTCTAGCACTTCTATTAGAAACTATTGTCTTACAATGGGAATGGCAACTTAAAATACTTTGGAAGATAAATATCTTCCAAACAAGCTTTATGTTACTAAAGCTGAATAAGTGGTTTAGAATTTATAGCAATTTTAATTACACTTTCATTTATTCACTTATTATGGTCAGTATGCCAATGAGCTTTAAACCAAAATTATGTGGAATTGTCTAGACTTTCTAACGATGTAAGTAAAGGTATATCTTTGTATAGGAGTTTTAGGGGAAGTTTAGAATTTTCTTGTTTAATTTTTAATTTCGCCCCTAGCGGTGAAATACGGAACTTCAAAATAATAGCCATCGTTCATAATAAAAATGTTTTTTCATTGTTGTCAGATTGACAGGTCCTGAGATACAGTTGCTTACCTCGCTTAGTTGCCCACCCGGTACATGAAATGGACATCCAGTCGCTTATATGCAGACAAGGGCGTGTCATGCATACAAACGTGTGTTTATTACGTATGGTGTGCTATGTGAGTTGACTTTAAATTAGGGTACGAAACCTTAGTCACCACGAAACATACTTTAAATGTTTACACTCTATACTAATTTATGTATGCTGTGATCTGAAAAATGGTTCCTGGTTTTTTCAATGTTAATGCTATAACTGCATTTATGTTTATATTCACATTAAGTTACCGCCTATTAAAGTTTTTAAACGACTCAGTATTAGCTGATTCTATAAACGAAGCATCTATGTTAATTTTTCGCAAAATATTAGTACACTGAGAAATGTATGCCACTGCCCTTTTAATTCCAGAGTTGTTCTATTTGCGCAATAATACTATTTTAATTAGGTCATAAATATAAGATAAAGTAATTTTCACGAATCACAGCAGTTGCATCATTAATATTCATACTGTCAGAGGACGCCGATGTTGTCAGATTGTGAAAAATAACAGTTCGACAACTGTCAAATCGAAACATCGGGGGTTATGTTTATTATTTATTATATTAGCACAGACACACAAAATAGAAAATATGTGTTATGTCAAATGTTTAATGTCAGAAATGCTTGACAACGTCGTACAGAATTTCCAACCTAAATTAGTTCTATCTGCATCCTCTGGTGCACAATAGGCGGGTTCTAAAGATGGTAAAGAAACAAAGTCAGTTATGACGCAACTGCTCTGACTCGTGAATATTGGTATAGCAGCGTAGGAGAATATAATATTAATATTGTTAATGTGCAACGAGCAGAAAGCTGTATTGAATTATTCTAATATTCACTGATTTCCCAATTTATTTTTTCCATTCAAATATTGCCGTTGAAGTTGCAAAGACTTTTAACCCTACTACATCCTATTAATAATATAAATCACACATGGAGATTATTTTTATGTCCATATATTTGATTATTTTTATCATACATTTTTGTTATCCAATACAAAACGTTACAACCAGAAAAAATGGTTAATTACCAAATCCTTCTACTACTCTGGGTGCAATACCACCAGCTTCATCTGGCTTTGGTGGTGGTTCTGCTAAGTTTCTGAAAAACTAAAAACACAAAATCAATTTATTATTCTCTTATAAATTGGCATACCTTCATGGAGTTTCCAAAAGTTACACATGGTACAACTTCATGGCTAATCACAGCAACCATGATAACAAGTACAGCGACAATCAGAAATATTTGTTTCGACATTTTAGGCGTTATGCGATGTATTGCACTAACATCTGGTATACGTTTCACTTTATATATGAAATAAAACGGATGTTCTTAATTGTTTCTAATAATTTGCAGTTATCAACTGGCCTATAAAAACTATAGATGTAATTATTTTATGATGTTAAGATTTTTTGCGATTTTTTGAATAATCTATGTTCAAGCGAAATTACATAACATTACAACATTAAATGCATGTTGTAGGTATTCAAGCATATCATGTAATACTTGTTATTGTTTTTTTAACTACTAACGAGTATCCCATTTGAAATGTCGCTTGTAAATGTCGTACTAACACACGATGTTGGACGATATCGAAATATTAGTGGAAGTGATTAACATCTGAACTGGGCACTGGTTCACAAAGATAAATAGGTTTTTGATTAAAGGTGCAAGTCCTGCCATTTTGCAGTCTGAAAATAATTCGTATTCATTATTTATCGTATAAAGTAGATTTTGATGTTCGAAAGGTAGTTTCTTTAAAGATAGTCCAGTTGCAAAAAAAAACCAATCATGTAATCTAATGCTACAACATTTTCAAACGCTTTAGTTGAGTATTGGAATAAGTGAAACTATACTAAGGTATCTTGAAAGGATTAAACTATTGAGGCATTACTATGTATCATTACATTGCTGTATTCGTTTTTGACAGGATTGTATGATTATAAAGCTGTAATACTGTGCGTACTGTCTTGGCCATAAAATTTTGACCTACGTCATCGATACAAGCACCTAGCTAAATAAAACGTTTATTTTGCCATCGGACATTTAAGTATACATCAAAAAATGATGGTTAAAATTTCAAGTGCATTTTGTGCAACCGACGTATGTTATCGAATGTTTAAACACAATGAAAAGAGATGATCTATAAATACTTGTTGTAATTTGTGTCTTAATATGATTATGAAAATGCTTCTTTGACTAACTTAGTTTGTTATTCTTGATATAACCTCCTTTTGCTTGTTACCACTTGTTACTTTATTTCATATTTCCTACGTTTCCATATGTCATTTTTTATTTGTACATTTTCAAAACAGTTCTCTTCAGAACTCTTCCCATTGTTCAATAATTTACGTTTATTCCAACATCTTTGTTAGTTTTTCCGAAACCTCGTAACGTCTATACAAGGTAAAACCTTGCATACGCAAGCACAACAGTTTGTGCTGAATTTATTACCATATTTTGCAAATGAGAAGGAAAACAACGGCCCTTTACTACCTCTTTCTAGGTGTTTTTAGAGTTTTCTTAAGATCAATAAATTAATAGTGATCTGAAAAACATGTCACAGTTGCAACTTTAAATGCAGAAATTCGTAACACTCATATTCTCTTAAGTGATGGAAGTTTAAATCGTTCCTTACATGCAATAGGGTTCAAGTTCCAGAAATAGTGTAGCAGAAGAGCTTTAGAAGAAATAAATATATCTGAAATGAGAATACAGTTTTTGAAACAATACATGCGAGAAATCAAGCAGTATTTATTGACGAAACATGGATCTACCCAAAAGGAAATCCGAGAAACTAATGGCAAGGTGACGATTTAAAGAGTGTACGAAAATCTCAAGGATATGAGGGTAAAAGATTTATAGTTATGAATGCTGGAACTGCCGCAGGATTTGTACAGAATGCTTTTTTTGCTATTTGCGTCGAAGTCATTGAAAGAAGAATACCATGATGAAATGAATGGGGATATGTTTAAAAAAGTCTTACTGAAAATCTCCTAAACAATTTAGAGGCACCTTTATTAATTATAATGGATAATGCGCCTTACCATTCCGTCTTAGTGGATAAACTACCAACATCGTCGTGGACGAAAAGGTAACATGATTTCATGGTTAACAAAACTTAACATTACAATTGTGATCCCATCTCATTCAAAACCGAGCCCTATTCGTTAATAAAACCACAACGAATATTAAAACGATATGGGGTAGATGAAATAATAAGGAGTTACGGACATGACGTATTAAGATTTCCACCTTATCATTGTGAATTCAATGCAATTGAACTAATATGGACACATGCTAAAGGATACCATGACAAGCACATAGGAAGAGATGGCTACAGAGACGAAAATGTAATTTGTATGTAGAACGAATCTTTACAACAATGTAATCAACATATTTCGGCTAATTGTGAGATTATAAAGCAATGGTATAATCGTGAGGAAGTGCTCGATTTTACAGTAGACGAAATGGTTATTAACGCTACATGTGATTGTGATATTATCTTTTCTTTAATTAATGCGTTATTACAACATAATTATGTATTTCCAAATATGTACCAATTAATTGCATTAAAATTTATTTAATTATCTGGAAGACCACCGCATTCGAAGACCTTCGAAGCTCGTAATTACATAACCTACAAATGTTATAGTAAACACTAATCACATGTACATGTTTGACATATATCTTTGTAAAAATCCTTATTTCATAATTAATCTAATTTTCAATTTTTGTCCACCTGTGGGTCACGGTGGTATTTTTGAAACCATATTTCACATTATCAGCTGCAATTGTAACTTTCTATGTATAATAACGTCTAACACTTACCATGGCCTTTAATTTTTACGTTACGATACACATTTCTAATCGGTTTTAACAAAATTACAATTCAAAATATTCAATTTGTTTAAGTTTTTCTACGAAGTGTTGTTTTGATAATGAGATTTGGAAACAGTACTACATTACCACCATCTAAGAGAAGATTTATTAGGTTTGATTTTTAATCATTTATTATTATATGACATATTTTTCATAGCAAACCATTCGTTACTAGATTATGACGTAGGTCAATTCTATGGTGACCCATTACTAAGTAGTGATAAGTGTTTCCACATTGAGACTCTGCATATTGTCTTATAACTTGCATTGATTGTTTTTCGTTCTATTGTATATTTCATCACTTATACAACTAAGATTATTTTCCACCTTCTAAATAACTTGTAAGGAATCTAAAATTTGGTAACGTTTTAGACACCATAAGCCCTAAATTATTTGTTAACAGTTTAATAGTAACTTTGATCAGTTGTGTGAAGGTATTTTATCAAACTCTGCAATTTTTTTATCTATTTTCTTTAAATAACTCTTAAAAATGCAGGTATCAAATTATCAGGCCATTACCAAATATTTGACATTGAAGACCACATATTGATTTATTTGCAATTTTAGTCATATGAAGTTTAAAAGTAGATATTATTTGCGTTCAATGCAAATAAATGGTTATACAACTACACTAAAATGTTGAACCGCAGGGTTAGCATCTGCTGTTGCTTTATGGCAGCGAGAGATTAAAATTATTATGAAAGGTATGTCTTACGTAGCAGTCCTTCTAAATTACATAAACGTTACAAGAGAAAATGATGGATCCTTTCAGACTGTAATTCTAAAATAAGAGTCGTAAACTCGTAAATGATATGTGGAGTATGAAAATGTAAACTTTCACGATTATTGCACATATTTAAAATGCTTATGTTTTGGGGTCTTCTTGTGGTGTATTCTTGTATTTCAGTCGTACAGATCTATACGTCTCGATAACATTTACAGTTATCTCGTCAGTAGTAACACTATCTTTCAAGATTGTTTAAGATGTTGAAACAATTTTGCGAAGCTTGAAAAATTAAAACGCAAACATAAGCCTACTATTGATATAACAGTTTGATAAACGTATAAAGCCAGTTATGGAAAACAATTTTAGTAAAGAATAACTAGTGCATTAATAAATTAAGTATCGTTAAACTGCCTTGAATATGACAAATCAGAACACCCTCTAACGGTCGAAGGCTATGATGTAAGTGTAAAGTTGTGAAAAACTGAAATTGATAAAAACATTCACAAATATAACCGTGACATTAATTAAAATAATCTAGTCAAATCTAACAAAGGAATAGCTTTGTTAATAAATGGAAGTGCTATTTAACAATGTAGTACCATTTATATAATTAATAATTTTAATTTCAACTACGTATATGTTAAATTATACTACTGTGGTAATTTAACATATAATTGGTAACGTATTTACTTCATGGTCTAGGAAAAAACATAGCAAAAAACCTACACATACCAAAAGCTAAAATTAAAACTAAAACCGTTAGAGGGTGTTTTGACCTATCACCTTTAAGGCAATTTAACAATACTTAATTTATTAATGATCTTATACATTTGTCAAACTGTTATATGAATAACAGGATTATGTTTAAGTTTTCAATTTTTTAAACTTCACAAAATTGTTTTTAACATATTAAACAACTTTAAAAGTTAGTATTACTACTGACGAGATAACTGTAAGTTTATCGAAACGCATAGATTTGTATAACTTAAATTGAAGAATACACATAAGAAAACCCAAAAAGATAAGTATTTTAAATATGTGCAATAATGGTGAAAGTTTACATTTTCACACTACACATATACTTTACGACTCTTACTCTTACTCTTACAGACTCTTTTAGAGTCTGAAAGTGTTTATCATTTTGGCTTGCAACCTTCATGTAATCTAGGACTGCTACGCCAAAAATACCTTTTATAATATTTTCAATCTCTCGCTGCCATAAAGCAGCAGCCTACGGTTTAACATTTTAGTGTGGTTGTGTAACCATTAATATGCATTCAACTTAATCAAATATTTAATTTAGACTATATATCGCTAAAACTACATAATAAATCAATATGTGGTCTTCAGTGGCAAATATTGGGTAATAACCCACTAGTTATTGAAAGAAAATATTTCGAACCTGGTGTCAGTTCATCCAAATAAAACTTTATGCAAAATCAAAGGCAAGATGAAGAGTCTCATGAGTATCACTACTACTACTTAGTACTGAGCGAATGATCTATTGGGGCTCGTGAATCTAAGTACGCACAGTATTACAGGATACAACAATGTAATGTATAGTAATACCTAAATAGTTGAATTCTTTCAAGATCATCTAGCACAATCTAGCACCTTTAACCAAAAACATATTTATTTTTGAGAACCAAAGTATCCAGTTAAGATGCTAGTCATTTCCACTAATATTTCAGTAACTTCCAACATCCTGTGTTAGTGCCACATTTGTAAGCGACCTTTCAAAGGAGATGCTCGCTGGTATATAAAAAGCAGTAAGTATAATTTGAAATGCATGAATACCTACAACATACATTTAAAGTTGTAATGTTATACAATTTCGCTTGAACATACATTATTGAAAAAACCGCAAAAAATCTTAACAGCATAAAATAATTACATCTATAGTTTTTATAGGTCGGTTGATAACTGCGAATTATTAAAAACAATTAAAAACATCCGTCTTATTTCATATATAACGTAAAAACGTATACCAGATGTTAGTGTAATATATCACATAACGCCTAAAATGTTGGAACAAAATTTGTGATTGTCTCTGTACTTGTTATCATGCTTGCTGTGATTAGCCATGAAGCTGTACAATGTGTAACTTTTGGAAATTCCATGAAGGTATGTCAATTTATAAATATATTTGATAAATCTGATAAATTGATTTTCTGTTTTTAGTTTATTAGAAACCCAGAGTAGTAGAAAGGATTGGTAATTAACCAGATTATTTCTCTTATGGTTGTAACGGTTTGTATTATGAAACAAAAATGTGTGGTAAAAATAATTAAATAAGCACAAAAAAATAATCTCTATCTGTGATTTATATTATTAATAGGATGTACTAGGATTAAAACGAATATGCAACATCGACTTCGACTGAGAAATCAGTGAATAGTAGAATAAGTCAATATAGCTTTTTGGTCCGCCCACATTAATAATATTAATATTGTATTCTGCCTATACTGCGATTTTAGATCTATGACAAAGTTAAAATAGTATTATTGCGTAAATAGAACTCTGGAACTAAAAGAGAAGTGGCATGCCTTCTTACTGCAGCAATATTTTGCGAAATACTAACACTGGTCTTAAAATTCTTAGGAAAATTCCTTTATCTCTTTTAACTCTTAACTCTTTTAGCTATTTTAACTCTTAACCTTAACTGCTTTAACTCTTTCAACTCATAACTCTTTCAACTCTACCTAAAAAAATTATTCCGTTTTACCTTCCAGTCTACATACAGGGTGTATCTAAAATGGTGGGCTAGGTATATATTTTCGGATTCTACTTGTAAAGATAAACAAAAAATATCTTTAAGCAAAATGGAAATTTCTCCTTTGTTCTCCACCTTTCCACCATTTTCTTTGTGTAAAAAAATATCTTAAGATCGGGTTTAAGAATCAATCACATCAATATTTCGGAAGTCTTCATAGTAAAGTCTTAAAGTTAGCAAAAAATCAGGACTCTAATTCCTTCAAAAATTACAAAATGGTGGCCACATTTATTTTGCAATTCTTTAGTCCATATCCGTTTTATCAAAGTGTATGTTATGTCCTACAATATTCAGCCTTTACTTTATAACAAAATGACATTTTATTTGTTAAAATCAGTTAACTAATAACTCTTTAAACTCTTTAAACTCCTTTAACTCCTTTAACTCTTTTAAGTCTTTTAACTCTTTCAACTCTTTTATCTATTTTAACTCTTAACTCTTTTAACTCCTTTAACTCTTTCAACTCTTTTATCTCTTTTAAGTCTTTTAACTCTTAACTCTTTTAACTCCTTTAACTCTTTTATCTCTTTAAACTATTTAAACTCTTAAAACTCTTTAAACTATTTAAACTCTTTTAACTCCTTTAACTCTTTTAACTCTTTCAACTGTTTTATCTCTTTTAACTCTTATCTCTTTTAACACTGGATTAGTTTCATTTTAAAAATGTAACCTACAATTTACAGATTTGCATTCCCTACTCTAATGCAAAGTAAGATGGAATATAGTATTTCTATGAAATTGACTAAAATCACAATATATGTAATGTTAAACCTGGTATACCATATTTGAACATATTAATCAAAGATTAGTATTATGAATGATTAAACGGGAGGAATGAGCACTACCTAAAATAATTATTCCGTTTTACCTTCCAGTCTACATACAGGGTGTATCTAAAACGGTGGGCTGGCTATATATTTTCGGATTCTACTTGTAAAAATAAACAAAAAATATCTTTAAGCAAAATGGAAATTTCTCCTTTGTTCTCCACCTTTCCACCATTTTCTTTGCGTATCAAAAAATATCTTAAGACCGGGTTTAAGAATCACATCAATATTTGGGAAGTCTTCAAAATAAAGTATTTTGCAATCCTATATTCCATAAGTATCCGTTTTATCAAAGTGTATATTATGTGCTACAATATTCAGCCATTTCTTTATATCAAAATGACATATTGTTTGTTAAAATCAACTAGTATATTTATGGCAGAAAATTGATATTGTGTCTTTGTGCCGTTTTCATGTCCTCCCCTTTACGTTCCATTAATTTAAATCTAAATTGTTTTTATTTATTGTTAATGCTAATATTTGAAAACAGTAGTAAATTAAGTAAAATTCTTCTCATAATAGAATTTAATAGTGAATAATAGCAAAAATAACCTATGATAATATTGCGTTAACTGTTGTAGATGTTGATGTATTTTTTCTATTGAAATTAACAGTTACAAATTATAAGAGATGTTCAAAATGTCACCATTGGATATTACACAAGTATACTGTCTTTTTTTAGAGATTTTCTTACCTTTTCAAAAATTCCGGGAGTATCCCTAGTTTCTTGAAATCCATTTTGGATTCTTTGTTGAAGATCGTCAATGTTGTTTCCTGAAGTTGAATAAATAATTTGTTTGAAATGGCCCCATTAAAATTAATAATGATTTTTAAAGCAATAATTTAATTATTACTGTACTGTACTGTACTGTACTGTAAATAATATACATTCTGATTGTACATTGTTGACATGATCTGGAGTAATCGTCGGTGTGTAAAATTAGTGATAAGTGACAAATTAATATCAATTGTTGTATTATTATTAAATTTTATTATGAGAAAAACATTACTTAATTTGACACTGTTTGCAAATATTAGCATTAAGAATAAATAAAAATAATTTACATTCAAATTAATTGAACGCAAAGTGGAGGACATGAAAACGGCACAAAAATACAATATGAATTTTCTGCCATAAATCGGTTATGTGTTAACCGATTTTAAATAGTATAATGTCATTTTGTTCGAAATTAAAGGCTTAGTATTTTAGCACATAAGACACATTTTGATACAACGAATACTTATGGAGATATAAAGGATTTAGGAATTAAAGTCCTGATTTTTTGCTAATTTTAGGACTTTATTACCAAGGCTCTTCCCAAATACTAATGTAATTCTTTAACTCGATATTGCGATGCAATTTTTTTATAAAAAAAACAAAATGTTGGAAATGAGGCCATCTCACCATTCGTATACACCCTTGCAACCTACATATACATATGTAGGTGTAGAAGGTTAATGCAATCCAATTTTTTTTCACTATCGCTAAATCGACTTATTAGCCCATTTGACAACATTTGGCCAAGTTTCGCCAAGATGTCTGTGTGTATGTGTATTAGTATCCACGATAACTCCTGAACGAAATCTTTAAAATGTTATGTTTAAGCTTGTTTTCTTTTCGATTGGACCTGTTTCGGAAGAAATTCAGCATCGGCGAAGGGGGTTTGTTAGCAGCTGTTTTGATTGTTATCAAATATTTCTGAAACAGCTGAACATTTCAAAAATATAAAGATACCAGTATATAAACCTTAATAATTATGCTCTATGCAATTGTTTGATAGGAGGCGTAATTTAGCCGCAAAAAATTCCAAAGGTAGGATTTAAGTGTTATTTAATTTTTTTCCAATATCTGAATGATGATTAATTTTATACGAAAATGTGTAGACATATTTTTTAAACAAAATTTTATTTTACATAACGTGTCTTTATACAGTTTTTTAATGTCAGACGAAATAAATGTAAAAGGAATTTTTGTTTAAGTTAGCATCTGGATGTCTATTAACTTCTATATGACATGAAGTTTTAAACCTAAACGTCTGTTTGACATAGATTATTGTTTTTACAGTTTTCGTAATGAACTTATTCTAAATGAGGTGGCATAGTTATCAGAAAAAAATTATTAGAATTATTTCATTCCTTTTAATTTCCATTTTGTAGTTTGGAAGGTCGTGTGGTGTTTCACACCATATATTTAGAATAATTATAGGGAGTTGTCGTTCTTTCCGTTTAAGAAAATTCGACTGATTTTTTCAAATATGGTATACCATATTTCTCATTATATTGAAGAAAATTCATTTCTGATTAATGTTGTGGATGTAACTTTATTTATGAGAACTTTTGAAAGTTTTATCTTACAGTTTTTTTTTTTATAATTTTAATTACAATTTGAGAAAGACAAGAGGATTGTCCAAAAGTAAATGGATTTGTGCATAAACTAGTAACTTATTGTCTTTTTCAAATTTAGCAAAATAGCACTGATATGTTAATAAACTGAAACGCCAAATATTGATACAGATTTTAAAAACTGTAGCAATCGTAAATAAACCATGAAAAAGAAGATTCTGCTCTTTTTATGTCTCGACGTTACGCGTCCCGGGAAATACAGCTTAAATGATTATCTTCCTTGGTATATAATATGCTATTAAATACTTGTGGGCATTTTTTTTAATTGATAACAGCATACTTTTGTAAATTTAAAACTGCGTTTAAGCAACTACTAGAATTCGGAAAAACTCCACTTTGAAAATGAGATTAATTTGAAAAATTAGATCAAATGAGTGTCATTGAAAAAACCATTTTAAGCAGCGAAAAACACTTACATTAATAAAATATTATATTATTTTTCGAAGTACATAGTTACAAAAACATATTTTTACATAGTTACAAAAACATATATTTTCATAGTATTTTTAAGGCGTAAACTATACTATAATAAATTTCAGGAACGTATAAACCATGGTGTATAATAATTTTTGCACATACCAACAAAACAATATGTACCTAGAACTTATGCGAAAAAAAAAGATTTTAGTACTTCAAAACTAAAAACATCTAAAATGCATAAACTAAAATATACAGTTATAAAAAGAAAGTATATAGGAAATCTCAGTTTAACAGTCGTTCTACATAAAACAGCGACAGTTAAAACAGAAACTTACAACCAATTCCGTTCACTAACACCATTGACTGGATTAATTAATCACAGGTTTTCCAAAAATTTGTTCCTGATTTGAGTAATCTGATTTGAGTGATTGCCTTTAAAAACACAACTGTACTATTAATAGTTTCACATATTTCCTTAGATGTGCTTTGCATAAACTACAGTATACAGTCATAATTAAAAAAGTATATAGGAAAACACAGTTTAACAGACACTCTTTCTATATAAAACAGCGACAATTAAAACAGAAACTTACAATCAATTCCGTACACTAAGACCAACTGAATTAATTAATCACAGGTTTTCCAAAAATTTGTTCCTGATTTGAGTGATCTGATATGAGTGATTGCCTTTAAAAGCACAACTGTACTATTAATAGTTTCACATATCTCTTTAGATGTGCTTTGCATAAACTAAAGTATACAGTCATAATTAAAAAAGTATATAGGAAATCACTGTTAACAGACACTCTTTCTATATAAAACAGCCACAATTAAAACAGAAACTTACAATCAATTCCGTACACTAACACCATCAACTGAATTAATTAACCACAGGTTTTCCAAAAATTTGTTTCTGATTTGAGTGATTGCTTTTAATAGTAATACTTTCACATATCGTACATATCTCTTTAGATGTACTTTGCATAAACTAAACAATTATAATAAACAAACAATTATAATAAAAAAAGAAATCACAGTTTAACAAAGAAGGTCTTTCTACACAAAACAGCGGTAATTCAAATAGCAACTTACAACCATTTCCGTACACAAACACCATCAACTGAATTAATTAATCGCAGATTCTCCAAAAATTCGTTTCTGATTTGAATTATTGCTTAAAAAATGTACTCTAATATTAATAGTTTCACATATCACATATCTCTTTAGAAGTACTTTAGTAGAACACTTTGTATATACGTGAATAATAAATATAAAATCATTAGCAATAATTGTTCGAATTTAAGGATCTACAATAACCAATTATATGTGAACAAGGACCTGAGTTGCTGCGCACACGAGTTTTCGATTTGCTGTCCATCCTTTCCATAAAATACGAGTGCAAACTCATTAAATGCATTTCGAATATTTCTGAAACAAAAAAAAAATAAATAAATAAAATAAGTTAAAACGGTTCATGACCGCTTGTGAGTAAAGTTGTACGTGTGTATTGCGTTCCTATCAGTTAACTTAAAATTCTCAAATAAAATAATCGGTCGTGAAAATCGTGCTGAAATCAAGCAACTTATATTGGAACCAATATCATTTCTAATTAATATGGATTTAATCAAACAAACCTTCGAAGCTCCTATTTCAGACACTATAAACAACCTAAACAACGATGGCTCGTTTATGACAAATATTGGTTTGCGATTTAGTTCTTATAATGATCGAATCCTTTGAAGTGAAACTGTGCACATTTATGTGTCAGATATATAACTTATGGTTATTTAACATGTAACAAAAAACGATTATGATGAAATAGAAGTTTCAGAAACGTGGTTGAAGTTATATATTTTACCAGATCAAGTGAGTATGCATGGGTATATCGTGTTACGTAATGATCGTAGTACCAGAGGCGACCGTGTTGGATTGCAATTACGTTCCAACTATTCATTTAGAGTGCTGAAAACTTCTGGCGGCATAGAGCAATTGTAGGTTGCTCTGATCTTTTATCGAGGTTGCGGATCTGGAGGTATTTCCCACTATAGGTATCATAAAGTCATCTGCTACCGGAATAGATCGGTGGTTCTAGAGTAATGATATATGAAAGAAACGACTATGGATGTAGGTACTTAAAAGTATAGAATAGCTTAATTTGTTTATTCATTAGGTTAAGGTAGATCCTAACGACCTTAAAATGTTGTTGGATATTTATTATATTCAATTATTTGTTTCGTGTCGGGTGTCGACCCTTATCAAATAGTCAACTGGGATCATGCACAACTAAGAACCACAATTATTTGTTTTCTGAAAACAAGCTGAATTTTACCTGGAATGAGCATAACACCAGATTAAATACATGCTTGTCCTTCTGTATTATAAGTGTTTTGTAACTGTGGTTTCATATTAGTTGATTTGATCGGCATATTTCCACAGTTTTTGCTTCCATCATCAGACTTAGTCCTGATAAGGACTGTTCTAGCAGTTCAGTCGAATTCATGTGATTCTATGATTTTACGGGTTTACTCGACATTTTCAAATGGAGCGGTGATATATTTTTGTCATTGTCAAAAAATGACATCACTAAATTATTGACCGCAGATCTCTATCTTTGTTCAAACTAAAGATACTTAAAAAGACTGCCAAGAAAAGCTTACTTTGCAAACAATTTCCACAGTTTACAAGACAAAAACAAATTTTAGAAATGGTTATTAATAATGTGTCCAGAATGCAGTTCCTTTGTTTAAACATACAGTTCTAAACCGGCACTTGCTTTATTTGTTAGTCACGGAAATTTGTACTTATAATAATGCTGATCGCTGGTCGGCAAATAATTAACATTGGATGTTTCAAGCTGATTATCAGAGTAGTAGCCTACAGCACGTTCAGTTAAATGAACGATGGCGTTTTGTTAATTGTGATAACCCACTTTGTTTTTGAGATAGGACAATATTTTTAGAAAAATACAGTTTTCCCCGTTGTTTATAAAGATAGATACAACGTATTATGTATTTGCAAAAAACTATAAAAGGCGTTCGAGTGCATCAAGCTTTCTTAGTGTAAGTAGAGCTGTCCCACAAGGTAGGATTCTAGGTCCTTTATTGTTTACTATTTATAACTTTACCTTCATTGTTTGAAAACGTGCAAATCTGACTATTATGCTGACCATCGCAAATTTACTTTTCATTTCCACACTTTGCTTTGGTAGAAGCTTGCGCTTTAATAAATAGTGTCTTTGATAAAGTACTATATATATATATATATATATATATATATATATATATATATATATATATATATATATATATACAGGGTGGCCCACTTAAGCGGGATTGCTCCATAACTCCCTTACTATTACAAATACGAAAAATGTCTTATATAAAAGTTATCCACAGTCGTAAACTACACGTTTTAAAATTTTCAGAAATGGCAAACTTCCGGTTATACGGGAAACTCATGCCAACTTCGTTCTTTAAATAGAACAACCTATATATTATTACATTTTTGAATTCCTCGTTGAATTTAAAGATCACTTTAATAACCATACTATGGGTCTACGTCGCATTGCTTCTGAGTTATTTGACATTTTGTAGAAAAAATGACATTTGCAGTGCCTCCGAAAACTTTCAATATCTCGAAGACGGATACAAAAAGAGAGATCGTTTTTGACTTCCGAATAGGGAACCGCATCATTCTCATTCATTGCCAAAAATCTTGCTTTTAGAATTCAACAATTTCTATCGCTCCGAAAATAATTTTTTCAAACATGGATAACTTGATTTTTTTAAATGGAACCACCCATATTTTCTTACATCAGTGGATAGGAAATTAAATTTCCTTTCCATTGATGTAACATTAACGATATTTTGGAGTGATAGTTTTCGAGATATTCACATTTTTATCTAATTTCAGTTTTTATTGCGCATTTCCGCGGTGCTTTGGAAAACGTTTGTCAATTGTTTTAAACAACTGTAAGAAGCGTCAGTTTCTCGAGCTTCTGTTGTGCTTTGCTGTCTTGTGTATCAGTTTAAGCGTTTCTACAAGACATTTCCATTAAGATGTTGTTGTCCGACGCAGAGTTGATCGACATGACTTTCATTCTTGGAGAATGCCAAAGAAATGCGTTATTGGGGTCAAGGATTTATGCGCTGCGGTATCCTGAACGAAGACTTCCCCGAGAAACAGCCTTTCAAAAGTTGTTACAACGTTTTACAAACACCGGACGCGTGCAGTATCAAACGAGGGAAGGTGTCAACAGGATAACCTGTATTTCTTGTGCATTCCTTTTGTATGTCTTCTGTAATCGTTAAGTAATTATCCTTATGTATTTATTGATCGTTCCTTATGTATTTATTGTGTATTTCTTGTGCATTTCTTCTCTATTGCTTGTGTAAGCCTTAAGTAATTATTTTGTATTACTTGTGCAATCCTTATGTATTTATTGTTCATTCCGTATGTATTTCTTGTGTATTTCTTTTGAGTTTTGTGTTCTTAATTCTTGAGTATTTATTGTTTATTTCTTGTGCATTAAAAAAATCTAGTTATCCATGTTTGAAAAAAGTAATTTTCGGAGCGATAGAAATGATTGAATTCTAAAAGCATGACTTCTTATCAGTTCTTTAACAATTGACAAACGTTTTCCAAAGCACCGCAGCTATGCGCAATAAAAACTGAAATTAGATAAAAATGTGAATATCTCGAAAACTATCACTCCAAAATATCGATAATGTTACATCAATGGAAAGGAAATTTAATTTCCTATCCACTGATGTAAGAAAATATGGGTGGTTCCATTTAAAAAAGTCAAGTTATCAATGTTTGAAGAAAATTATTTTCGGAGCGATACAAATTATTGAATTCTAAAAGCAAGATTTTTTGGCAATTAATAAGAATGATGCGGTACACTTTTGGGAAGCAAAAAACGAAATCCATGTCTATCTACCGGTATCCGTCTTCGAGATATTGAACGTTTTCGGAGGCACTGCAAACGTCATTTTTGCTACAAAATGTCTAATAACTCAGAAGCAATGCGACGTACACCCATAGTATGGTTATTAAAGTGGCCTTTAAATTCAACGAGGAATTCAAAAATGTAATAATATATAGGTTGTTCTATTTAAAGTAACGAGGTTGGCATGCTTTCCCGGTATAGCCGGAAGTCCGCCATTTCTGAAAATAATTTTAAAATGTGTAGTTTATGACTGTGGACAACTTTTATATCAGACATTTTTTCGTATTTGTGATAGTAAGGGAGTTATGGAGCAATCCCGCCTAAGTGGGCCAGTCTGTATATATATATATATATATATATATATATATATATATATATATGGATTACGGTCTTCATCTGAACTCTTCTAAGTCTGTCGTTATTTTATTCGGTAGACGAAACGATAATAGATAACGAAAGCATAAAAATAAAAAAATACATCTTAACCATTGCAAAATACAGTACAAATTCTGGTCCTTTTTCTAGATCATCCTTTGAGGTTTAACAAGCACATACTGAATGCGTTAAAAATGTTACGCCTCGTTTAAAATTATATATCACAATAGACACGCTTTTGATTTAGGCACCAAAACTTAACTATGTAATTCTTTAGTACTTTCTCGATTTACTGGGATATGGTTCATATATATATATATATATATATATATATATATATATATATATATAATATATATATATATATATATATATATATATATATATATATATATATATATATATATATATATATATATATATATATATATATATATATATATATGTACGCAATTGACGAATTCGGGCAATGACCGAAATTTATACCCAGAACGCATTGTGGACTTTATAATATGCTCAGATCGCATTGTGGTAATTTTATTCACATTTCTTCGGCCACTGAGCGAAGCGTACCACTCACAACGCGTTTTGTACAAGTGAACAAAATTCACTACCCGATTTAAAGACGAAGGTCATGCATGTACGAAGTTCATCGCGTTAACCTGTTTTATGCAGTGTGTCTTTCAGGATCAAAGTGGCTGTAAATATGAAAGAACAACTCGATGCTAGTTTAAAAAAAAAACTTTATGTAGATCTACACTTCTTTTGGGAACTTACTATAAATTACTGATAAGTGAGATTAAGGAAACACAAAGATTACGAAATTCGGGGGAATCATTTCCATCAAAACAATACCGAACATTAAACATATACGATTTGCTGAATATTGGACAAGATGAAAAAATTAACAGCCAAAAGATACACTGATAATGATGATATTAGATTTTATGTTTACCTTGATCAGTTATTCGATGCCATTCATGGAGCTCACATAAATACTGGTGATAAAAGAGAAAATGGTCAGACTTTGAATTAATACATTAACTATAATGCACAATTTTCATCGATTTTCATACAGTAAACGTTGGTTTCTGTTACGGTGTTTCGAATAAACAGTATTTATAATCATATGAAATCTGTAACTGCACTGCCGCCATCTCAGAAAGGAGTAATTAGTTAACAGAAATTATTACGGAAATAATTTGAATCTTTAATTCAATTAATATTAACTCGTATTATTGTACGACGCAGGTTTATTCTTTGGTGGCGAGGATTAGTATTGCTGCTAACCGAATCTCAAATAAAAATTATATTTCTTTTAGGTATGGAACATGAATTTAAGAAAAAAATACGTTAACATTACTCGGGAAATAATAAATTTACATCTTCGAAACTGTAAAGCATGTCAGTTAAAAAAAATTCCCAAAAAAGGTTTGGTTGTGAAACCGATAATCTCCAAGTATATAAACTCTCTATACCAGATAAATTTAAACATTATAATAGGTACCTAGTCGACATTCGTAAACTGATAGAATTTTAATTAAAAAGTCTTAATTTTATTAAATACATAAATAAAAATTTTTAATTACACATTTACCTTTGAACTTATTCGTTCATAACAAAAGCTTATAATAAATTGATAGAATTTTAGGTCGACCTGCAAAAAGATCCGGATGGTCCATACAATTTTATTTTAAATTATCAAGACCATTTGATAAAATTCTTATTTTTGCGACCGCTTAAAATAAAAACCGCAGAAGAAGTCGCCTACAACATTTTCTGTTTGACAGGTTCACGATATATATTGTAGGGCGATAATGGTCGCAAGTTTGCCAATTCAGTTATTGCGGAACTTGCTACTCTTTGGTCTGGTCTTAAAATTGTTCACAGTCGACCAAGGCATTCGCAGAGTCAAGGCTCTGTTGAGAGAGCTAACCGGGACGTCCGTGACATGTTAGTTGCCTGGGTTGAAGAAAATAATGACACGAAGTGGTCAGAGGTGAGATTTATACAGTTAAAAAAAAATTCGTCATTTTGTAGAGGAATCGGCCGAAACCCCTATGAAGCTATGTTTGGTACTAGGCAGATAAACGGCTCAGGTGACGCAGATTTACCAAATAATATTGTAAATAACTTACAAAGCGAAGAAGACTTGGAAGAAGTCGTGAAAAGCAGAGAAAATGAAGATAATCAAGACGGTAACGTAGAGGGTGGAGTAAACTTAGAGGAAACGTCGCAAAGTACAGAAAATATAGATGATCAAGATGGCAATGAAGGTAAGTAAACCCTTAGAAAACAACAACGGTAATATGAGGACCAATGACAATTTAAAACCTGAAATTAATGAATTAATAGATGTCCATAGTACCTTTTTGAAATACTTGTCTTTCCGTGCTGATGTACATCATTTAAATTTCAGTTGTAAGATTTACTAACACCTCTAATTCACAAAACTAGATTTTGAGCGTTGCTTTTCATATTGGATCGTTAACACCTATAATAAACTTTCATTATTACTTAAACCTTTAAATCTAAACAAATTCAGAAGTAATCTATAAACTACTTTTACCTTATAAAAAGGAAAGCAAAGAACTGTAATGTTAAACCTTTTAGTAGTCTTTTGTTACATTCACTAGAAACCTACTTCAATTGGTTTTATTATTATCGCTGATCGCTGAAGATACGATCACGAACCGATTCTATATGTTGAGTATAAGTAGGCGGCGAGATTTATCCTACCGAACAGAACTCCGCCTTTTACTACATTATTTGTGATTTGTAATATTATTTTCTCATAGTAATAAAAACAAGAATAGTCAAATTGAAAGTCACTAGCCTAAAAAATTTAGAAAACCAACTCTGCTCTTCTTTTGTACTTTTAAAAAAATAAAAGCGACTTTGGTATGTTGCTTTCTGATTTAATAGGTATTACAACAGTCAAAATTAAAAATTTGGTCAGCGCAAATTTCCCGTACAATGCAAGAATAAAAATAATTGTAAAAAAATCAGCTTACCTGTATTTGATTAATTCAAAAGTAACTGCAGTTGTAGTTAACCACCTTATTGAACAAGGTTTAGTAACATCTCCATCGTTAGTTGTCGTTAAGCAAGCAATACCATGAAATTGGCTAGATTTTGAAACACTAAAAAATAAAATAACCCGGAATCCACTCTAAAAAAATTAATTAAAACTACTTAATCGCAAAAGTCAACTAAACTTACACGAAACCAATAGAAAATTGTTTTTTCAGATTGAGGGGCAAATCTCCAAGTACCATTACTCATTCCCTTGTAAAGACTCTGTATAGTAGGAGGTTTGATAATAAAATAAACGGTTTTAATACTATCAGCATTTGTTGAGAGACCGAAGTGTGATTGACTAGAAGATGCGATACTCATTTCTGGTCCATTTGGAGAACATCTTTGCTGGTGTAACGCAACCATATCAATTGCCTCTTGCCTTAAATAATTCCTAGTTTGTTGTCCATTAGTTTTGGAGTGCACGTTTACAAATAACTTTGGAATTTCACCAACATTCACAGGATTATCCATTAAAAAATCATGTTCTTCTTTACATAAGATTTCTTTAGTTTTATTAATTATTTCCTCTTCGCATGGTTTAAATTTATAACATGGATTTTTGATCTTTTGCAAAACGATTTGGTTAAACTTGCATGAAAAATTCTGAATTTTTAAAGAAGCTTGTGAGAGGTCTACTTTTGATTTGTTGTTAATGAGCATAACGTTCTTGCTTTCACACATGAGCGCTGCCTAAATAATATTTCCTAATTATTCCTTATAGTAATTTTGGGAAAGAATGGAGAATTTGTGATATTTCCTAATTTTGTATGCTAGGGAATGTTTTAGAATAATAATTAAAACTTACTGTAATGGGGGTAATTGCAGTTCCAAATCCAATAGTGCAATTATTGTCCGTTTTCTGAATCTTTTCAAAAATAATACAATACTGTTCCTTAATATTATATTCTGTAAAATCTTGTAATGCAGAGTAATTATCAAAAGTTATCCTTTTTGGGTTTCTGTAAAAAGCGAATTTTAGTTTAAGTAAAGGAAATTATACATGAATTACGGAAATTGTATAATGTTGTGATATCCTGCCGTCAATGCAAGTTTTACAATACACCATAAGCGAGAATTATCATTTAGGTCCATAATCCGGTTGGGTGCGTAATTGGTAACAAATCCGCATCCACGTAATTGGGATAAAAGCTGACTTCTAATTTCGTGAATTATTTCCATTGTGTGGCAATCGATAAAATGGCTTTCACACTCAGCACGTCTCGTAGCTACAGCGGTCTTCTATATAAAAAAAAAACAGTTTTAAGAACCATCTCTCCAATGACAGAAGTTATTTAGTAAATCGTGAGGAAGCAATAATAATTACATGCATGCTATAGAGGCAAAGAGGCAAAGTACTTTTTTTTTCAGAACAAGAAATTATTTGAGGTTTGGAAAGGGAAAGTGTGTATATATATATATATATATATATATATATATATATATATATATATATATATATATATATTGAAGAACAATTTTGTTAAAAGAGTAAATTTACTTGTCTCTCGTTGCCAGTAGTAACGGTAATAATCAGATTATTTGTGGGATGCTTTGTTATCCTAAAGTACTAATTATAACCATAGTTCAACTCAATTAGCCCCTTTGTTCAAAATAAATAAAAAAAAAGCAAAAGACCTAAGTTCGTTTATATGGTAGCTATAGCTTTTGATTTATCGTACCATCCGGCGGACGAACATCCCAACACTCTTTTCCTTAAAACAGGAAAAGTGAAAACTGGAAAAGCCAATTTAGTGTATAAAATAAACAGTAGAAATTATCAATAATATTTCCCAAAAACTATTTCTATAACCGCAAATTTTTTATTCATTGAAACTCACAAAGCAGAATAACTTTTAATGCGTAGCTATCCGTTGTTATCCATATACGATTTCCAAAAAAACTAAGATATAGTGATAGAGTGGACATAAAACACTATCGTAACAGAAACTAATTTTTTTGTAAAAATTTTATATGAAATAAATTAGATAGTTCACCTAATTAAACAATATGACTTCAAAAAAGAAATCAAAAACGTAATAATCTAATATCTATACCATCTCTACAAATGAAGTTTAGTTATCTTGTCAATTCATATTTCACTGACATTTGCAGTTGTACCTTTTAAATCACATTAGTACGCATACGTAGCGTGCAATAATAGTATATTAAACTAATAGTTTCATTTACCGGCAATTGTCGCCCGAGCTGTGAAGCGTCGAGTATTTCTACAACCGAGTGTCAAATGACACGTGTGCTTTATACTATTTTCCCTATTTCAGGTATTGTACTTTTAGAGCTATTTACATTTATAGAGCTCTTCAATAATTTTCTATGGAGTTGTCTAAGTTTAATTCGTTATTCTGTAATTATAATTAATGACAAATAAAATTCTTGTACTCAGCCAGAATTAAGAGGTGGAGTAAAAGCTGTAACATTTTGATTGCTTGATCGTTTTTAAAGTGTGTGCTCGCGCGTGCGTGCGTGCGCACGCGTGTGTGTGTGTGAGTGAGTGAATATATGTCCACCATAACTCCAGAACGACAACAGGTACGTACTTAACATTTCCTGTTTAAGCTTTTTTCATTTTTTATTTCTCCTAAAGCTGATTGGATTTTGGGAGAATTTCAGGGGATAATAGGAAAATAGCTCACATTCGAGAAAACACTGTGAAGAAAGCTATGGATATTTCTAGAAAAACTCGCTACTAAAAGTTTCCCAATAACTCCTAGTTTCAGATAATACAAAACTTTTTTTTCTAGTATGCACACAATACACAGGATGAGCTAAGAGACAAAAAGTTTAATTATTTCATTTTTTCAAATGAAACACCCTATTTATTTCTTTGCCATTCGATGGAATTTTCTATAATCTTTCCGTTCATATAATTTGTCTGCTAAATTCTGGATATTTCTCTAGGTTTTAACAGTAAACGTCTGAATTAAGGCCGGGTTCAGAGTTGTAATAGTTTTGGTAAGATCAAGTAGGCTAGTACCATGGTTCACTTTTTTATTCAGTATTTTTATAACGTCCTTAATCGCCGTACGAATGATAGGTTGACTTTATCTAGTATTTAGACTTGAATTGTCCCAAATGCTTTGCGAATACGAGCTTTCATTTCTTCTGCTGTTGGTTTTACCACATAAATTTTCTCTCTGCATATCCCCAAAGGAGCAAGTCTGCCTATCCGTCCATTAATATTGGCGAACAACTCTCTTTTTGTGATGTGATCGACATCTTGCAACAAGGGAAGTTGATGTAGAAATTTTAATATTGAGTACCAGTAAGAACACCATCACTTTTGTACAAATTATTCCTCAATCATTTGTCCTCAACCAGTGTGGATTGTTAATAGAATAGTAATGTTTATTATGCCTATTTACGCTGCCGTCAAATTTAAATATAGCTTCGTCGGTGAACAATATATTCTTTAAAATTTTTCGATTCTCATCAATCCTGCCACACATGATTTTAGAAAAATGTAATTTGTTCTGAAAATCATTATCGTGCAATTCCTGGTGTAGATTTACGTGATAGCGATTAAGCTTGTTCTTCAATATGTTCCTATTCACACTGCTTTGAGATATGTCCATTCACGCAGTAATATTACATGTCCTGACATGTGAATTTTCTTGCAATGCAAGCAGAACATTTAATTAGATGTCTTCGTTATTTCTCCTTCCGTGATTTTCTTTTCCTTTTTTTCCTTTGCACTTGACACTTCCAGGCCGGTGTCTCAGTTTTTGAAAGGAGACAACTTATGGTGTTCTTATATCTGGATCTTTTGGTGATAAATTCTTTTAGTAAGTAGAACATTTCCTTCAGCTTCCCCAATGCAGTAGACCATATGAACTAGTTCTTAATGTTTATGATTAATTTGGAACTTCGCACTTGCGAACGTACAATTAATTGTATAACAATTTTGACAGTATGCCTGCTTGTTTTCACGAAAATTACTGTCACGTAATTCATAGCTACATGGATCAGATGTAATCAAGTCAATAATAATTAGTGACACCTCACCTACCTATGAATGATTACAGCAATTTTAACCCGGCTCAATTCAGAGGTTTTCAATGTAAACTAAACTTAAATATCGTCGTTGGTTCTGCTATATATTCTATGTGCATACTTTGTAAACTTTAATGTTTTGGCTTGAAAAGATGGTTTAATTTAACTTTCCGAAATACCACCTTTGTGCTACTTATGCATAAAGGAGGTATTAGGTTTCTGAATAACCACGTGAAGTATGAGTAACTATCAGTCATTGTGGTGCTTGTGTAGTAAACTTATAAATGTTTGTATTTTTATGGTGTTAGTGATAATAAGCTATTAAAACAACAAGTTTTAGTTGGTTGGAATAATATAGGTAAGTGAAGTCATAAGTATTTATAAGCATTTTACCTAATTGCTTTGTCACGCGGTGTGGCAATTTTAAGGATCATACGGTAGATAGCTTGTTTTGTTCCAATTTTTTTTGGTTTGGAGGAATTTATAAGTGGATTTTTTTTGTAAGATTACGTTTCATTTCACACACGTAATACTCGCGTTTTGGGAAAGAGATTTAATTTAAACTTAGATAGATAAATGTTAGTTCTCGTTATCTTAAATTTTGGGTAGTTTTTGGAATTTAGATTTCTTCGCTAAAACACCATTTATTTAAACAATAGTTATTTTCCTTATTGTAAGTTTTAGAAATTTTCGGGTGTTGAAAGAGAATTACGCTTTATGAAATTAAATTGAGTATAAAATTGATTACATTGTATGGTATCTCTTGTGAAAAAAATATAGGCGCTAGGCTACCTTCCTCTCGGTAAAAATTGTTGAGTTTAAACAAAAAGAGTTGAATTTTATATACGTTAGTTTAAGGGTCAGTATAGTAGAAGTTTCGTTATCTTACCGATGTAACCTTACACGAGGCACCTTTGGGAACACATTTTAGATGGTCATGTAATTTTTTCGATTTAGTTTTTCGGGTTTGATTCGTTTCTGGCGCGATTTAAAATTTTAAGTAATTCTTTTTCGTGATTGGCTACTGAAGATTTAAGTAAGATGGAAAGGGTTATAAGGGAAGATGACCAATTCTGGATAAGGTAGTAATTAGTTCTGTTAGAGATGTCGTAGAGAGCAGGACTGACGTTTGCGCTGATCTCATATACGAAAGGGGGTAGTTATGGGGTTGAAACAAGTTATTACATAGTGCGGGTGTATCGAATTACCGTGAAGTAAGTTATCTCAGTTTCCATTAAATGGAATCATATACTGATTCACCACATCCCCGAGTTGTTTTCGATTTTCTGTTGTGTATCATTTGTCTAAATGGCAAGTTTTGGACATAGAAGGATTTTCGTGTTTTATCAACGAATTCCTGTTGAAGAGGTAGTTTCTCGTATATCGCGGTGCTCAAACAAAATACAAACTTGCTGTAAATAGTGCCGCTTTAATTAAGTGTAGATTAAATTAGTTAACGTTAAGTAACGCTTTGTACATAACGCAATACTCACAAGTATGGTTAAATATTTATGCATTAACGATAAATCAGATGAAAAATTAGTAGAAGTAACTGTCACAAAGTTAGTTCGAGTAAATATGAATAGGATTTTGCCGTTTGTGAAATTTTATATGGGCACCGGTACCTTAGAAATTCAGCTATCGAATTCAGTACCTGGTGGATTCGTAGTACGACCTATTATATTGTAGTCTAGAGGAAGAAGAATATTCTGTTGTTGGTGCTACGTAAGGTAAACTTTTATTTTTATTTTATTGCGTTTTTTCTTGTGTTTATGTCAAGGAGGCATTCGCTTGCTTTCGTGTAGAAAGACCCTTCAGGCAATTTTAGAAACAAGCGTATTACTTCACACGATTTATTTGTTAAGATCTTGAATTTATTAATATGTGTAATGTTGGGCATTGAAAATTTATTTCATGCACTTATATCAAAATTTATGTTATCGATACCTTTATTCTTTCCATTGTATTGATTAAAACGTAGTTATTGATAAAATGGTCTTGCAAGCGCTGACCGAATTTGATGATTATTTTGTTGGTTTCTTGTTTCTGAATTACGAAATTTAATGTGTTTTTTTTATGTAACTGTCTGTACTAAACTTTAATATGTTAATCCCTAATATATGACCATTGTTAATGTTTGTAACTGTTTTAAGAGATTGAAAACTTGTAACTTCATCCTCTGAGCCTGCGATTTGCCGACGTAAAGTAATAAATTGAAAGATAGGTCTTTTTAAGATTTGTAGTAATTGAATTATTTTATGAGAAGTATCGAGTTAAATAACTTTTGATTGTCATCAATGTTATTGAAGTAATACAAGTTTTTTTTAAAGTAACAAGTCATTTTAAAAGAAGTTTTAAATTATAAAGTAACGTAAAATTATGTAGTAAGTCGGTCGTTGACCGAACATCTGTTTGATTCTGCATATACAAGGGTTCTGCGAATAGTCGCAAATATTTTTGGAGAAATTTTTTTTATAGGAACCAACATAACGATTGTAGACATCCTTGCTGGTGTCTGATTTGCCAAAAGGTAAGTAGTTTGTTATTTGTTTGAAAATGTGCTGTATTTTTCTCGAATTTAAGTATTACATCACGATATTGGCGTTTAATAAATTTTAGGGGTTTATAGATTTTTATAGATATTTTGATCGCGTTTGTTGAGTTTGATATTATTATCTCAATTTTGCGGCTTTTATATTTAAAGCTTAGATTTTCTTTGGAATTTAGGTGAACTTCGCGGAAAGATTTTTGGAATAGAATTTTTAGTAGTAGAATAGGTTATTTTTGAGTGAATGTTTGGTTTCCTATTAGACCATTATAAATCTGTTCACGACGTTTATCCCGCAATAAATGTATTTAACAGGTGACGACTTTTTAACAAATTTTACCCGATTTTGACGTTTTTGGAGTTGTGACGAGTGCCCTTTTACATCATTAAGGGGTCCTTACTTAATGATCTAAAAGGGCCCAAACCACTGAGCTATAAATTGCTTTTACGGGCTGTATGCTCTAGTGAGTATTTAGCCTCTAACAGCTTCTTAATATCACACCAAACAATCTACCACATGTTAACACCTATTTTTAAAATGCCCCTGCAGGTGAAGGTACTTTGGTGCTGATGTGCTCGTATAGGCGAAGCATTTGGGACAATTTAAGTCGAACTACTAGCTAAGGTCAATCTATCATTCGAACTGCGATATCGAACATCTGTTATGAAAATTTGCTGTATTGTATCCGTTAATTTCATAAAGTATTCATTTTTAACAATTCTTCCGTTATACTGAATAAACAATTAACCATGGTACTAGCCTACTTGATTTTATAAAAATTATTACTACTCTGAACCCGGCCTTAATTCAGACGTTTATCGTTAAAACCTAGAGAAATATCCATAATTTACGAGACAAACCTTATATCAACGGAAACCTTATCGAAAATGCCATCGAATAGTAAAAAAAATAAAGAGTGTTCTATTTCAAAAAATGAAGTAATTAAACCTTTTTGGCTTTTAGCCCACCCTGTATATTGTGTGCATACTAGAAAAAAAAAGTTGTGTATTATCTAAAGCTAGAGGTTATTGGGAAACTTTTAGTAGCGAGTTTTTCCAGAGATATCCAGTGATTTCTCGAATGTGATCTATTTTCCCAATAAAAACGTGAATAGCTCTGGAATGGAAGGAGACTCATAATGTTTTTATGTAAGGAAGCTAAAGCAATAAAAATATACCGGGTATTACATTTAAAAAAAAGCATGAATTTGGTGCAGCACTTTTAGTAGGACGTCCTGCATATATTGAAAATATTTTTAAATCCAAAAGTATATCTATTAGATTGCGAAAACCGTCAATTGATATATTGAATAGTAAGCAAGCTATGAACCGATTACAGAAAACTGGAGTCGTCGTGTATAATATATACAGGGTGATTCATAAGTAATGGGCCAAATTGTAACTACACGTTCAAAAGGCAAAAATAATAATATTTAGCCTAACAACCATGGGTCTAAGTCTGTTCCTTACTGAGATACAGGATGTTAAAGTGAAGAAAATAAAATAAGATTATTGTTAATAGATCAACTATTTTTCTAGATGACTTGAAAATTGGGTATGAAGTAGTTTTAGTAAGGGCAAACAAGGATTTGAGTTAACTGGTAGATGTCGCCACATACGCCATATTGAATAGATGAATTCAGCTACAAATTGTTTGTCACTCATTAATTTATAACTTACTTATTTAATTTGGATAGCTTCACCATTTCTGTATAAAAAAGGTATTCTTTGTTGATCTTCAAAATATTAACCGTTTTCGAGATAATTGAATTTTACTAATTCGCCGTACCCCCCACCCTGGTTGTACTTTAATTTAAGATTATGATCTAGGTTTTAGGTGAAAGAGTTCTCGTAAGTGGTTCTAGTTCTAGTTTGTTCTAATGTTGTCTTTCTTTTTATTAACTACCGTATAATATCTTATAAAAATAAGTATGTTTTACTACTTTAATTTTTGTATCATTTCATTTTCATATTATTATCAATTATCAATTACGGTTAGGTAAATGTAAAGTACAACGGTGAAAAATTCAAATGTCTCGAATACGGTTAATATTTTGAAGATCAACAAAGAATACCTTTTTTTATATAGAAATGATGAAGCTATCCAAATTAAATAAATAAGTTATAAATTAAAGAGTGACATAAAATTTGTAGCTGAATTCATCTATTCAATATGGCGTATGTGGCGACATCCACCAGTTAACTCAAATGCTCTCACATATTCTTGTTTGCCCTTACTGAAGCTACTTCATACCCAATTTTCAAATCATTATCTGGAAAAATAGAAATGATCGTTGGATTCAACAATTCCCTGTAGTCATCTTGAGGTTGTTGTGCTTGTAGCTTTTCCGCAAAGATCTCTTGCCCGCGGCCACTTCTGCAAGGGTGGTTCACTCGACGTCATCAATTATTGTTTTGTAGTTGCTGTGGTCAATGTAGCCCCAATTGTTCTTAAACGTTTTGCATAATTGCATGTGAGGACCACTAGACAGACCGAGCGATTGATCCACTACAACTGATGACATCATTTCCATTATGTGATGACGACAAGTGAGCCAAAGCCTATCTTTCTCTATTTTTGGTTCCAAAAGAACACAAACTCTTGCTTAAACCGGTGTTTACAGCAGTAGCGTTAAAACACAAAGAATTTACCATATCGCTCAAATTCCATGAATTTATTGTTTTCTAGACACTGACGCACATGCTTCAGTTACTCCATGTTCAATTATGGAACTGCTAGAAGTTGATCATTCCTATGTCCTGATAACTGCTGTTGGAGTAATTTACAAATTTCGTCATGTCTCGCTATCTTGCTGTAACGACCTACAGTTAACTCCTGCCCACTTATCACTTCAGTCGGATCATACTATACTCATGGGTGACGTGAATGTAGATTTTTTTATGCACTACGAAGAACAACATACCTGACTAACGTACTAAACACATTTAATCTTCAACAAATTATACTGAACCAACTCGAATCACTATGAACACAAGTTCTCTTATTGATATCACGTCAACAGGAACACCATACCATTAAAATACGGAGTCATTGACCTTGAGTCTATTTCAGATCATCGGCTAGTTTATTGCTATCTTGATTATAATATTAAAAAAGGTGAACCACAAGGACCTTAGCAATTTTAACGTTCAAAATATTGCCTACGATGCTACTAATGGAATCTCACTAGTCACTTTTAGGATATTAATGATAAAATCTCTTATTTTAACAACTTAGTGGTTTCTCTATTTGACTTACACGCCCCGTTAAAACCTATTTACATGAGACATAAAACGTATAAACCTCATATAACTGATATTAATAAACAAATCATAAAGCTTAAGAATAAGGCCAATCAAAAATTTAAAAAAACTAGTAATACTGAACACCGTAAATCTTATAAACAATTAAGCAATTACTTATCATTCTCAGTAAAGTAAGAAAAAACAGCATTTATCACTAGCGAGTTGAAATTCCACTTTGCAGAAATGGGAAACTCGTCTGTACCTAATCAAGACAAACTTTCATTCTTCCTACACCGTATTAGACCAGGAATAATCAATAAGTTTATATTCAACACAGTTACAGCTAAAGACATTACGGATATTGTTAACAAATCAAAATCTAACGCATCTGGACCGGATCATAAAATTTGAAAATGTTAATACTAGTTCTGCCTTACTGTTTACCAGATTTGACTAATATGATAAACTACCGTTTAGCTGAGGGACTTTTTCCGCATATTTGGAACGCTTCACTGATTTCACGACTTCCCAAAGAGAAAACTGCCCCATCACTGGACCAGCTGAGACCAATAAGCATACTGTCAGTGCTGTCAGATTATTGAATCAGTTGTATTAAAGTAACTATTGGATCATATTGATCACTTGATTAGTATCATATACTTCCCACAATACAATCTGGATTGCGGGGCAACGGTCTTTCTAAAAATTACTAACGATCTGGTTTCCAACATAGATACGGGTAAAATTAATTTCTTATTGCTTTTGGATTACAGCAAAGCATTCAACTTTATGAATGTTCCACTTTTATTAGCGAAACTAAAGTACTATGGCTGCAGTCAAATCGTACTGTCATGGGTCTCCAACTACCTGGAAAATCGAATACAACGCTCCCAACTAAAAGCCAACATCTCGGAAACAATTATAACTAATCAAGGGGTGCTTCAAGGAAGCATCCTGGGTTCCGTATTATTTAGTATATTTACCGCGGATATAGCTTTCATCTTATACCACGATATTCACCTTCACCTTTACGCAGACGAGGCCTCAGGTATGCGCTTCATCTCACCCTCACCATGTTAACACGGTTATTCATTACCTAAACAATATTTTAGTCAATATATTAGTATGATCGGTAAAAAATGGTCTCTATCTTAATCCTGCCAAATCAGAAGCATTCTATTTTTTTTATTTGCCCCCTAGATTTGGGATATTTTATTATTACACCAAAAGTATGCTGGTATTACACTAACCTCAAATCTGATTATATGTCAAAATTAATTTAACAGTTGCCACATTTCATTGAACTGAATAGTAACCACGGATCACTGTTTAATAATAGAAGGAGCCTATTGAATTTTGAGTGAAGAAGTAAGGTTCCTTGGTATTATAACTTACCCATAAATTTATTTTGGGCTATCTTTCAATTGAAATAAATGATTATCATTATATTTCACAAAATAATTCGATATATATATATATATATATATATATATATATATATATATATATATATATATCAATCATGTGAAAATAAATTAATCAAATTTGACGTTAGTGAAAAATATTACACCAACTTTGTAAACGTAACTCCCATATCTAGGGGGCAAATAACAAATAGACCATATAGTCTATGTAAACTCTTTTCAACAGCACATGATTTGTGCCTTTTAGTTTTGATTGTGAAATTTATCAACATAAGCTTGAAAAAAACATAAATAATTTTAATAACAACATTTCTATTGAATGTTGAAATGTAAACAAATATTTGACAACACTTTTTAAATGTGACGTCATGAAGTTTGATCACGTGCAATTGAAAAGATTTTACATAGACTATAATAAGTTCAAACATATTTTGCCTAGTAAAATTAGGTGGAACCTTATGAATACCTTAATATTAAGTAATCTAGATTATTGTTGCAATGTATACTATCCCCACTTAAGTTTCCAGTATAACCTAAAAATCCAAAGTCCTTCAAAATTGTTGTTTCTGTATCTCTTATAACATATAGCACAGGGAACATGTAACCTCACTTGGCAACAATTTAAATCTGTTAAAAATAGAAAATAGGTTTTGAATGTTATATGCAACATTAGTATATAATGTGATAGATTCAGTTTCCTTTATACCTGTTTCGTCTTTTGACTAGACCATACAGCATTCACAATAGAAGCTATATGTCAAATAACTGTTCTAAAAAGTTCATATCTTGTTTTCTATGCAATGCCAGCAAAATATTCAATAAATACTAACACCTATTTTACGCCAGCAACGTAATTAATTTTTTGTACTCACAGCTTTAAAATGGGTATTTCCCGGTATTTACCGAAAACTTCTTTTCGCGCACTGCGGTGTTTTTTACTTTCCAACATAAACTAGGGTAATTACGTTGTATGGTTGGTAGCAGAATTGAAATGCTGCTGATATAACGAACGCAATTAATTTATAAAATTTTGAAATGTCGACATTAAACACAATTTTATCATTGAATAAATAGACCACATTCATTTTTGACTTTGTTCTTGGAAAAAGGCCAACAAACAGTTTTCCGTAAATTTTGCCACGTTCTTCTTCTGACACCAATCAAGAAACTTATCATGTACCTCCCTTGACTTTTTTGAGAAAGCACATTCAATACTGCCTTAATGGCTGTCTCTTTAACAGCAGGTGGCGTCAGAATTTCTTCGGAATCGCCCATTTTTCACAAATCTAACAAAAATAATTTTAAAGAAAATGGCGACTCAACGTTTGAATGTGTGTTGACATGTACTCATAACAACACTGCAACATTACAATGCCGGCTATGCTACCAATCCATTTAGTATAAAAAAAACTGAACAAAGTTAAATTATTTGTTTTTAATAATTCGTTACAAAAAACTTTCAACCTAACTTCCCTGCGGTCGTGCTGCAAACAAAGTTCTAATGCGGGAAAATTAACTTTCCGAACTAGGTAGGTAAATACCTAACTATTAAAGCGCACCTGAAGCATAATCTCTTATACCTGCCATCTACCCAATAAATCGGACTGGTATATAATTTAAGAATATAAGTAGTCGCTTTAATTTTTTGTTTTTTATTTCTTTTTTTGTACTCATAGCTTGCTTTTGTCATCGTATATGTATATTTATGTATAACACCATTATTTACTTATACATTTAAGTCAGTTAGGTCTAGTATACTAGTGCATTCATTTGTAATCTGTTTTTTTTAATTTTACTCGGGCTTGGTTGAAAAACGGTACATACCGATACCTTGCCTTTTAAATAAGATGAAATATGTTTTTTTTCTTCCTTATTTAATAAACAGTATTATTATAATTATTATTATAATACCAAAATTGGCAGTCGATCTAGAGTTTCACGCCCACTAATATCTTCAGTTAGCTTGCCATCCCAATGAATTGTTAATGGTAAATTAGGTTTGAACTTGCTTATCTGTCACTCAATTTACAGACATCAACACTAGAAGCTAATTGTCTGGTGGTGTTAGTGTTAGACGAAAGAAACTAAACAGAAGGGAAAGAGCGCTCTTTCGTTAATTCTAACTGGAGTGATGGACGGGCTTATCTCGACTCGTTGGTGCAGGGGAGGATTAGAGCGGGTGGGGGAGGATGTAGGTGGCCTATGTGAGTCTCTGCATATTTCACTTTAAAAACGCTAAATCAACACTTATCTGGAACGTCATAGTTAAAGTGGTTATACATTGTTTTTTTGTTAAAGTTTGACAACTGGTAGCGACCTTTAAATCTTATCCAAAAATTTAAAAAAATACTGTTTCGTATTTTATAATGTAGGTAGTCTTTAGCTTACCAGAAAAGTGAGTGTTAATTTTCTTGTGGACTTTCTACGATTTAAAAAAATGTGGAAATATTGTTACCTGCCAGAACTGGTAAAGTCGCAGCAAAACAAGATGGTCACTTAAATGATTTTGTGCAAATTCGGCAAATTTTAGCAGGGAACTGTTCTTCGACGAAGGATCTAACGGTACAGCAAAAGGATTCCTAAGAAAAAAAAACTTTTACTATAATATTATACTATAATAGAACTATCTTACTTGTAGGCCAAACAAGCTACGATTGTAAGAACTGGATCTATACATTTAAGCACCACTGCATAGCAAAGCATTTTTCCTAATCGAGGCTCTATGGAAAGCTGAGACAAAACTCTCCCCAACGGGATTAGTGTTTCGCTTTCACTCAAAGCCTTTAACAAAACTAGATTTTCAATTATGTCCTTAGTATTAACTGGTGCTGCAGATGCAAATTCGAAAAACCTAGCCATATTGCATCTTGTCGTAAATACAAATTTTGCTTGCAAACAAACCTCCTGTAACAAATATTTTAATCTTTTAATTTAATAACGAAACTTACTTGAAGTGGTTGCATTAACAAATTAGAGCTGGAATCTTTGTCGAATCGTTGATAACGTTCCTTAGTGTACAAACGAAAACAAACTCTATTAGCGTTATGCGTGGCTTTCGCTGCTCTCTGGCAAGCTTGTTGTTGGGATATCCAAACGGTTTCCAATGTAATATTGTGTGTTACCTGCAAATTTTACGAATATTAAAAGCTTTTGAACAAATACCTACTCACATTGTTGTAAAATTTCCTCTCCTGTCGCCCACAATCTATGACATTAGCAATTTTAGGAATAAATAAATTGTCGGATTCGCCGATTGTAGTCGAAATAACAATCTTAAGTTTGTTTGTAGATATATTAGTGATGTCATGAATTTTAACTATGTCCATTAAATCGTAAAGTAGTACAACTTCTAACTCTATGAAGTCAAGTATTGGTGAAATTAAGATAGTTTCTTGACAAGTTACTAAATCTTCATAGCATGGTAACAGTATCAAGATCGGTCTCCAATTAATTGAAGTAATAAGTTTAATAATCTTTATTATAAGTGCAAAGTCTACAATTCTAGGAGGTGCAGTAAGACTTCGAGTAGTCGCACTATTCTGATTATAATAATAGAGAATATTATGAGTTTCAAACGAAGAATATTTAAACGCCCACATCATGGGCGATAATTTACCGTCGCCAGTTTCTAAACATGCATCAGCTCCCAACTTGAGAAGCTGTTTGATAGTATCTACATTATCATGATAAACAGCAACCATTAAAGGAGTGAAGCCATGGAGAGACTTCTTATTAACAAAAGTATTTTCACAGTATATAAAATGAAGTAGAACCTCGAAGTATTTTTCCTCTCCTGTATCCATGCACATGGAAATAATGTTGTCGAAGAAACTATTTTCATTGTCACTGTAGGGAACATCTGAGTGAGTCATATTAAGTATCTCATTCAGAAATATTTCCATTGCCATGGTAGTCGGAGGTGGAATATCAACTCTTTGGTATACGCCAAAAAAACGCTCAAATACTTCAACATCAAATGTCGAAGCCATTATTATTACTTTGAGAGAGTTATGATAAATAAGGGCAGATTTTAAGTAAAATAAGAGCAGATCTGAATATGGATCGCGTTCTTGGATTTCATCAATAAATATGTGAGATACGTGTTTTATATATTCCCACGTTCGATTCATTATGGTTCTTATTAAAATTTCGTTAGTGCAATAAGTCAAAGCCGTTTTTGCACAAAATCTTGAGTTTAAATTAATTTGATATCCCACTGTATTTCCAACATCTTCTCCCCATACTTGACTAACTTGTTGTGCTAAACTAACCGCTGATAAACGATGTGGTTGGGACAAAATTATTTTACATGTGCCACCTGCCTCTGATACGCTTTCCAAAATGCATAAAGGTAAAATAATATCCTTTCTTGATCCAGGTTGGGAAGATACAATTGTTACTTGATTATTACCGACAGCTTCTAAAAAATCCTCTTTTTTCGTCCATGTTGGTGAAGGTACTTTATTTTCATTGAACTCATTTGATAAAGGTTTGGATACTGATAATTGGTTTTGAATTTTTAGAGTATTAAAGGTTTTATAAGAAAGTGATGAACATGCTTGATCCCGTTGAGAAATATGGTCACATTCTTCTACGAAACTATTCAGATGAATGAATTTGTTGTAAGTGTTGGCGCTGAATTTTAATTGTAACTCCATTTTCAGTTATTAACTGAAAAAATATATATAATTAGAATTTGTGCTTTATATTATTCTATTTTTTATAGCGTTTCATATAATTATATTAAAATATTAGCAAAATAGTAGTAAGGTCATAGTAATGACCATTCTGTAAATTTAACTATTTCTATCTCAATGCATTTTTTTAACACAAATATGCAAGCTGCGGGCGTTTCACATCTGACAGAGATGTTCAATAACAATGCGGGTTGTGGGCAGTGCGTAAAACTAAACTAAACTACATCTAATGCAGCAGCGTTGACTGTGCATGTGCAGTGCAAGGCATTACTATAGAAAGTGCGATAGTGTCTAGAAATTTTTAGTGTCAGTGGCCCTATAGTGGATGTGCAACCTTATTCCGAGCTTCGTCCTTGTATTTTATCGAAGTTTTCATGAAAGAACAAATGGTGGGGAAGCAGTGTTCTGCACCTAATTTACAGTGGGTGAGTAATATAATAAGACTATTATAGGCAACTATAAAATTCCAGTGTTTGCATTTCGCCAGATTTACGAAAATATTCTAGCACTTTTGTAAACTTAGTTAAATAGCTCCCGATTCCGCTTATGAGGCAGTGTTAAGTATCAAGTCTAACGTGGAAAGGATTTGATTACGACAGTGCCTTATACGTGTGGAAAATAAATATACCGGTGCGTGTAAATAAACGTAGTGTAAATATTTCGTTAGTTAGGATAAGCATTAATAAATAACTGTTTTTAAGTACATAATATTTGTAGTGCAGTGTGTATCTAGGAAGGAAGAAAATCATAAAATGCCAAAAAGAAAGTGTATATTTAATAGAGATTTGGAAAGTGAATATTCATTTATTAAAAAGACAACCTCAGATAGTGATGTAAAATGCTTAAAGTGTTGTGCACAGTTTTCACTTGAACATGGTGGAACTATGGATATTGTTGAACACATATCGACACTAGGCATAAAAAGGTTTTGGTGCTTCTAATAATAGCAAAGTGTCTTTCTTTCGTACGTAGACATTTGGGAGTAAAGAACAAAAGCTAGCTGCGATCGAATGTACTTGGTCATATCACAACCTGATCCACAATCAGTCCTTTCGTTCTATGGATTGCACTAGTAAGCTTATAAGAAGTTGCTTCCAAAAAAAATTTGCATGTGCTAGAACCAAATTTGATTTTACACAAATAATCATGAGCTCTATACAAAATGATCGGTCAATTTTGTTACAACCTATACTGATTGTTCAAATCACGGAAGCGTAAAAATTTGTCCTATACTCGTAAGATATTTTATGAAAGACAAGTAAAGCTTTTGGAAGTTTAGAATCATCCAGGTGAAACTTCAGACATTATATCAGAATATGTTATTAAAACGGTTGAAAAATACGGATTAATTGCAAAAAAAATGACTATGTGCGCTGACAACACAAATAGCAATTTTGAAGGAGCAGCAAGACATGGCCAAAATAACGTCTTTCATAAAGTTCAGTAGTTACTTAAAAGACATTTAGTTGGTGTGAACTATGCTGCTCATAACCTTCTTAACTGTATTTAACCATCAGAAAACTGCTTGCCTATTGACATCGAAGCCATTATTATAAAAATCTATGACTATTTCTACGTTTATACTGTGCGAGTTGAACATTTAAAAGAATTTTGTGAGTTTCGGTCGCCATCTTATTAACTATGTCCTTTCGAAAACCGAAGCATAGTATAGAATTAATTTTTTAAAAACTTACCGTAAACAACGACTGCATTTGTTACTTAGACTAGAAAGCATATAAAAACCTTGTTAATGACGCAACTAAAGACCCATATTGGAAATACAGCTGCTAATTTATATTGAACAGCTTTGCAAAAAAAATGTAGTATGTTGAATACAATAAAATTTTGGCAAATTCGCAATGTGGTTCTGTTTGCTGAAATACGTTGTATTATCTGTGACCAGAAACTGAAGGTTAGTATGACCATTACAAATAATGGAAGGAAGTGTACTTACTCAAGTCTAATTCGACCTTTAAATTTATGTTGAACCTCAAGCCAATGGGATTATGAGTAAACTGAAAGTGAAACAAAAGAGCGCAAAAGGAAAAACTGATCAACTTGCTCAAAAATATGCCAATTCTATTGGTGAAATTGGGAGATAAACGAAATTCACTCGAAAACAGAATCAAAAATCAAAACTAGTAACAATGATGCAATCGTTACAGTTTCCAAGTCGATCAGAAATACCTTAGACCCGGTTTTAGAAGAAAATCCCGCGAATAAATAGATCTATTTCGACTTCAAAGGTATAATTGGAAATATTTTTTTGAATGGGCTGATTCATTCTACACAAAGGAATAGCGACTGTTCATCTTAACAGCTACTAGGAAGAGTTGACCAAATTTTGTTTATGTTTGTATATTATTGGGGGTAAGCTAACATAGGAAACATGGGAAACCAATTCAAAAAGCGTGATTCCTTTAATATCAACATTAACACGTCACTTGAATGAAAACGTTACAGTACAAGAAGGGTTTGTCAACATGGTGGAATTAAAACGCTGCTGAATTTCCTGACATTCTTCATAAACGAAGATCAGTCGATTATATTGGAAAGAATTCAGTACAACACAAATTCAATAAACTGATAGGGCATGTGCTTGAAGAAAGGTGAGAAATTGGCTTTCCTTTAACCAATAAATTTATTATTACCACTGCTTTCGACATTCAAACAGTATTTTAAGCAACACGTGTTGCTAATAATGCATCATATATTCATAATGCAGCCTTTAGAAGATAAAATGTTGGCTGAAGGACACACAACTTTCTTTCTACGAATATAGAAGCACTACCTATGCATTCACCAAAAGATTAGCAAGAATTTTATCACCTCAAGTACCCATATAAGCATAGAACTGAATGGAAACCGTTTCCCCATCTCTAAACTAAATGACAATCCACAACAATTGTTACCATGTCTCTTTTCGATTCAGACTTGTGAACCCATATTTTGTCAAGCAAGGTCAATACCCAGTACATACTCTTTAGTTATAAGCTTGTATTCACTTGATCTTTTGCGAAGACGCTCCAGAATCTGAACTATCAATGCAATAGTAACTGATTTTGGTAGGCTGTGTGTATGTTACATGAATTGTTAATATCGTGAGTAATCGATTCGTTTACTTTTACACGGTAAAAAACATTCAGAACTAGATAATTTGGCAGAGGAGGTTTCCGAGAACTTTGCAGACGATCATGGAAATCAAAAAAGTTCTTTTTAATGTTAAATCTGTTGCCCAAACCGATTACTTAACAACGGGAATATCAGCAAACGAAAGACGAGGATAATGATTGTGACAGGAAATGTGAAAAAAGTAAAATGAGTTAGCAGGTAATTGTCATAAATTAACATGAATAGAAATTTATACTAATTAATACCTATATTTATTAATACAGTCTTGTTATGAAAAATTTAAATAAATGTTGCTTTCCTTGCTTGTTTTAAAGCAACTTCTAAAATAATACCGGATACATTTATATCTTCAGAAGTTGTCCTTTCTATACTAATAATAGATACGTCTGATAATCTCACTTCACCCATTGTTGATCGCAAATAATTTTTTATTATTTTAAGTTTGGAAAAACTCCTCTCGCCGCTAACAACTACCACAGGTAATGTTAAATAGATTGTTGTATATAATGTTAAACAGATTGATGAGATTATTCGTAAATAGATATTGAATAACGTTTAATGGATTCATGTCAGGGGAAATGCAGAATGCAATATTATCAATTTCATCGTATAAATAATATTGGGCAATAATATATTTCGCATTTTTAGATGAGTTCGCGTTTGACTTTCGAAGCGTAAAGAACGAAAACCACAAGTCCGTGATAATCTATTTACTTAATATTCTCAAACTTCATTTTTCGCAGTTTAATTTTAATTTTAACAAATATAATTAAATCTATCACAAACATCAAACTAAGAAGTATGACATTTTCTCAGACTAACTTTTATTCTTATTCCAATCAAAATGAATCTATAACACATCCCAACAACAACTCTATCCGGTGCAACCCCAACCCACCCAGTTATCATTTAATCCTTATCAGATCCAGATGACAACAAATAAGCACCCGATACACCAACAACAATTGCCTCTGAGCACCCTAGCTTCCAGTGAGTCAGGTAACGAATGGACTACAGTCAACTACAGAGAGAGGCAGAAGCCCTGAAAACATAACAAGCAAACAGTAACAAGAAAAAAGGGCCTAATACTGACTTAACAATTCAGTCAAATTGATATGTGGATATGATCCAGTAGACATCGATACTGATGGTGCTCAAAGTACTTTACAAGAAGTACCTACCCCTACTAATCCTACACCACTCCCGATATATATATATATATATATATATATATATATATATATATATATATATATATATATATATAAGTTGGGATCGATTGTGACTTGCCTCCTCGATAGCTCAGATGGAAAGCTCCCACTCTAGCAAAGTTGAGGTCGTGGGTCCAAGTCCTACTCGAGTTAACCTTTTACTGCATCCACTTTAAAAGTTAATTTTAAATAAAATACAGTTATTGATTATTAAACTGAACTTTTGTGCGTTCGTTAAAAATAATTTTTATAGTTATCTATTAGTGTTGCCTAAATAAAAATTAACAATCAGTCACGTGTTGTCATGTTCGAAACCTTAGCGAATTGCGGGATCACATAACCTTCACAAAAAGTTGACTGTGATCCTTCATTGTGTGTATAAAAATTACAATACATCGTAACTAGGGAAGTACATACAGTGTAAGTTTGGATCGATTGTTATTTGCCTCCTGGATAACTCGGATGGAAGAGCACCACTCTATCAAAGTGGAGGTCGTGGGTTCCAGTCCCACACGAGTTAATCTTTTACTGTATGTACTTTAAGAGTTAATTTTAAATAAAATACGATTAATGTATATATATATATATATATATATATATATATATATATATGAGGTTAAAACTAGAAACACTTTGATAGCACTACTAAATGAAATTGGCAAAGAACATACACTCTAAAAGCACTGGGAAGTGATCAAATCAAAATTAAAATGGGCGAAAATGATGCAACTATTATTAAAGCACTCATAACAAAGAACACCAAATTCCACAGATACAAACCAAAACAAGAGAAAACATTCAGGGTTGTGATGAAAAACATTCACCACTCAACAGATATGACAGAAATTAAACAAAATACTAGGCACTAGGACATGTAATAATTAACATATGGAATATAAAACTACGATCAACCAAAATTCCATTTTCTATGTTCATAATAGATGTTAAACAAAGTGACAACAATGCATAAATCTATAAGATAAAATTATTTATGAATACAAAGATAACAATCAAACCTCCACACACTAAACGAACGATCCCACAATGTGCCAGATGACAGAACTATATGCACACCAAAAACTATTGCCAACAAATTGTCAGGTGTGTCAAATGCACAGAACCACACTTTAACAACGAATGCCCAAGGAAAACCAAAGACGATAAGGTTAAGTGTGTAAATTGCGGCGGAATCCATCCTGCCAATTATAGAGGCTGCGTTATATACAGACAACTGCAGGAAAAGGTCTTCCCACGGTTAAGACGTGAAGTTACTATGCATAAACCATCACCCAAACGTTTCATGTTCCTGGGCATACGTACGCTCAACACACAACACAAAACATCCTACCTCCACTATCTACACAAAACCCGACTAATTATGTACCTCCACAGATCCAAACCACGTCTCTAAACCAACAACCAAACGAAATAGGGGAACTAAAATCAATGATGAAAAATCTAATCACGCAAATGGGGAATCTCCTGATTACACTGATTGGTAAAATGGCATAAGGGCAAAACTACTTAAAATAGCTGCCAATGGGCATTGCCAGCATGCTCAGGAGATCAAGGTATTTCTCAAAAATAACCAAACCGATGTTCTTCTCGTATCCGAAACCGAACTCACCAGTAAAAGTTATACCAGATTTCAAAATTGTAATAATTATAACACCAATCACCCTGATGGAACTGCTCATGGTCGAACTGAAATTATAATGAGATCACACATAAAACATCATGAATTGTACAAATACGCAAAAAACTATCTACAAGCTACCACTATATTAATTGAAGACAAAACAACAACCCTCAAAATTTCCGCCATTTACAAACCCCCCAAATACTCACTTCTTTCAAAGTCTGGGAAATAGATTTCTTGTAGCAGGAGACCACAACATAAAACACCAAGATTGGGGTCCTTGTGTTACAAGACCCGACGGGTGCGAATTACTAGCAGGTATACATGGTAATAATCTACGCTATTTATCTTCTGGCGAACCGACGTACCGGCCTACAGACCGCCACCCTCGGCAATGATAAGACAAACTGGGAACTCTTTTGTGTCAGATTAACTAAATTAACAAATTTAAAAATGCCATTGAAAACTAAGTGCGATGTTGAAGAAGTTACAATAGCATTAACCAACGCAATTCAATAAGCAGCTTGGGAAGCTTCACGCTCGATAAAGAAAATCCTTCCCGCCAACTCTTATCCCTTAGTCATAAAATAAACAAAAAAGACGCCTCGGAAAACGCTGGCAAATCTCCAGATCAGAAGCACACAAACGAGCATTAAATAAATCTACTAAACAGCTAACGAAACTCTTGTTACCACATAAAAATGAAGACATCCAACATTTCCTGAGCAACTCATAGCCACTGAAACGACCGACTATTCGCCGTAGAAAGCAGTCAAAAAATTAAAATACCATTAACCCATATACTACCCATTACCAAACCAAATGGACAATGGGCTCGCAGCAGCAAAGAAAAAGCTGAAGTTTTTTCCGAATACCTAGCCAATATATTCAAACTTTCTCCCAGCCAGAGTCCGGAAGCAGATGTCAGAATATAGACTATTTAGAATACCCTTATCAAATTAGTCCACCGATTAAACCATTTAAACTCTCGGAAGTTCAGGAAATAATCAATACAAACACAAACCTTAATAATACTCCTGGAAAATTCTCCTACATCTTACTGTTATTGCAATTTGAGCCATCACCCAGATATACAAATGAATACTAACAATTAGATATTTCCCAAGTACTTGGAAAGTTGCACAAATAACTATGGTGCAAAAACCAGGAAAGACACCTACTGACGCAACCTCCTATAGACCTATTAGTCTTCTCCCAATCCTCTCCAAAATCTTTGAGAAGTTATTACTAAAACTAATCCAGCCAATTCTGGATGAACAATGGACTAATCCCAAGCGTCAGTTCGGATTTCGCCAACTACATGCAACGTTTGAACAAATCCACCGATTAGTAGATCTTCGAAAACTACAGATACAGTTCTGCTGTATTTTCAGACATCTCAGAGGCCTTCGACAAGGTACGGCATCAGGGATTGTGCTATAAAATAAAAAAATACCTACCGTACCAATTCTTCGGAATAATAAAGACATACCTATCGGATCGACACATTTTTGTTTAATTAAAATTTCAAATACGAATCTACAACTTACATTAGCTGGTGTACCCCAGGAAAGTGTGTTGTGGCCTGTCTTACACCTTATATTGACAGCAGACTTACCAGCCACAAGTTCAACCGCAACTTTCGCCGATGAGACGGCTGTCCTAGCCTCCCATAGTAATTCTACAATTGCTCCCGCAACCTACAAGACTGTCTAAATAAAATTCAACAACGCCTTAAAATGTGGAGAACCGAAGTCAATGAAAGTAGAGCGCAGCATGACACTTTCACCATGAACTGCAACCTTACATTCAACGGACAAATACTGACACATGCCAATTCTGCAAAATACTTGGGACTCCACTTAGATCGATGTCTCACTTGGAGAACCATATCTTCTCCAAACGCAAACAGCTTGAGCAGAAAGTTCTATTGGATGATATGTAGAAGATCTAAACTGTCCTTAGAAAACAAATTTCTAATCTACAAAGTAGTGTTAAAACCTATTTGGCCTTATGGACTCCTTCTATGGGGAACCGCTAGTATCTTGAACTTCGCCATCATCGAGATATTTAAAAATAAAGTAAACTATAGTCTGTGCCCCGTGGTATGTGACAAACGAAGTTGTATCAAGTGACCTGTGCATTCCAACTTTAAAAGAAAGTCTGCCAAAAATATAAAGCCCGATTATCGGCTCATTCCAACCAATTAGTTAACACCCTAATGGACGAAAGCCAACAACCCAAACGCCTGAAGCGATTTAAACCAAACAAACTTTTAACACGCTTTGAAAACGCTATTTAGTTATTACTTAACTGGAATTATTTAACCTAACTTTTCTTATTATTCTTGTTACCAAACTTAAGATAATATTTCCCATTATTATTATTCAAACTAGTAATAGGGTTGATCAATAGAGCCTACTCTGCATTTCCAAGAGCAATTAGCAATTGCTATATGATAGATTGTATATTAGAGGAGTTAAAAAATGTTTAGATGAATCAAATATGTTCTCTAAAAATTTATACTTTAAAGACCCATTTACCCAACTCCGTTCCTTCCGATCCTATCCTGACCATGCCCATCCTTAATCCCAATACGTAATGTATGTATGTACGCTGGGAATCCATGATTGTAGCTGAAGGAGCTCGGAAAGTTCAAGCAGCCCACCCTCCCCTTGTGGCCCTTTCCCTTTCCTTTCCTAAGGAAATTATTTAAGTCATTCTGAAAATCAAAAACTGATTTTTATTTGATCGAACCTTCCTTCGAATTTTTCTAATTTCTAATTTGCAAATTAATTTTAAATAAGTCGTGTGGATTTTTTGGAGTATCATCCTTGCTCTCATCATCAAATGATTGTTTTTTTGGTTCGAGTTCTAATAGTATCAGCTGGTGGAAATGAAGGGACCTAATCGATATTCTCGGCAATATTTTCTGCCTCTTCTCAAATATGAAATCCTTTATTTCATCTAATATCATGTAAATATGCCTTAGTTTGTTGCAGTAATAACATAATACTTGATAAAGCAATGCTTGTTTCCTGTGTTGTTTTGGTTACAACGTTGACTTTGACTAAAACGCTATACCATAATGCTATGGAAGATACGAGCTCAAAAGATTTAATCTTTAACAGTAAAGAATTTGTCACAATTCTTGTATCAGAATCTATTGTATTATCGGAATAGAGCGTATTAAAAGCATCATATACTTTTTTATCTAAATTGTGCCTAAGAACTTTTAGTGCATCGATTCTGCTTTCCCATCTAGTACTCGAAAGGGGTTTTAAGGTTCAAGTAGGGATTTCATTTTTTAATACCTGGTAACGTTTGAGCGATGCACAGAAGAAAACATAAATCTCTTGTACAACTCCAAAAAGACTTGTTATTTCTAAAGACGCTTTAGCATTATCATTAACGACTAAATTTAAACTATGGGCTACACAACGCACATAGAGAGCTCTTAAATCATCTAAACAAATGTTGAGAGTATTCAAATAATCTATTATAGCATTAGTTATACCCTGTCCTGTTGAATCAGACATTGAAATGAATCCTAAAAAGTGCTTTGTAATTTAAACTTGCTTTTATTCATTACTTAACAGAACAAATCTTACTACAACGGTAAGTTGTTGCTGGTGACATATCAGACGCGGAGTCTAAAATAATGAAATAATATTATCTTTCAGCATGTTTAATATTTCGTATCTTATCTTCTGTCCCAAAAGTGAAATAGGTTCATTTTGGATATGGATACCCAAATAGTGATGCATCATCGTTTTCTGTTAATTCTAGAAATGTGATGTGACAGAATCATTAAACTACAATTGTTTCAATTAACTTTAAAAAAATTCGATTTTGTTGCAGCTCGTGCAACTTATTCTTTTTGCCTCTAACTTAAATTTTGACCGGCCAAAAATTTAACAGTATAAATTATAATTTTTAACTCAGATACCCATCTATCTTTTTCCTAATTTATCAATTTCTCATTTAGCGAATCGATAATGGTTTGAGATTGAATCAATGTATTTCAATCATCCCAAGATTTTGAGTTAGAAATATGATTTTTTATAACGCTCTATAGGTTGAGGTAGGAATGGTTTTAAATATTTTGCAAGGGAAACAGAATACGCAATCTTTTAATGTAGAATAAACTTGCCAAACTCTTGGAATTATTTCCCCGTTACTTAATCTTTTTATAATGTGCAGATGAGTAACCTTTGCAATCTCCATCAAAGGGAAACATTACATCTGTTTTTTGTCAATTGGGTTATGCTTAATACTACTAAACATAATTTAACTTTGTCGGATAGTAGGGAAGGCCAATGGCTAGGATCGTTATAAATATCTTCTTTATGCACGGTTACTTCTTTTAACGAACAGTGGCCTTCTGTCTTGTTCTTTACCACAGACTCGACTGTTTCAGGATTTGTCTCTTCGGTAAAATCAACTTCCTTCAGAATTGTGTTTAAAGAAGGCCTCGTCTATCTCGTCATTGTGATCTTGTGATCTGTTGCATCTTCCGACTTTTTTGAGATCTAAAATTGTCTAAGTGAGCCACTTGTCTTTTTTGCCTAACTCTTCTTTTTCGAGATTCCTTTTTCTGTATCAAGCTTCAGGAACCTTTATTCTATTCTATTTAGAATAAAATTATGTATGACATAAGGTGTGAGCACACTTATCGTAATGTAATGGTTAAACTGTTTGAGTACATTTCGATAAAGATAAATCTTTGCAAAACAATACTCTGCTGTTTGGACACGTTGATTTGGATTTAATATTTTGTAAAAAAACGGTTCTATTTTAATTTTTCTAATTGATAAATCAACGTTAATACCTATCGCGCTTTTATAATTAAGGTATATTTATGAGCATATTTGCGTTATTTGTCATTATCTAGACACATAATCTTGTAGTTATATAACAGTGCGTAGGAAAAATTATATACCATAAAGTGTACTTCCTCAAGCAGGAGGGGTTCTCAGTTCTGTTATATATCATTCATGTAAAGGATATAGTTAAAAATATTAAATAGAATGTAAATACTTTACAATTGGCTGACGATATAGGTTTACAAGCAACACTAAAAAAATAGTAAAGGAGAATTAGAGCAAGCAATAAGTGATATTCATATAACTTGAAGAAGTAAATGTATACTACATGCATGTTATCTTTGTTTCAAAGTTATCCACAATTGAAGATAAGGATACATTTCAGATACAGATTCCGATGACATTGTGGGTTCCAGAACCATTTTTGATGATATGGATCACATCGACCTGAAAGATCATGGTGGGACAGCAAAAAGTAAACACAACTTTTTATTGGTCTTTTACTGAATACCAAATTACCTGCATGGTTTAGATATAGTTAAAATCATAGGATCCACAACGAATGAGAAAAAATCAATCCAAAACACACAAGTTCAATCTAATCAAGGATAAGAATGTAAATTTAATCATGTGAGACAAAGGAAAAAGATTAGAACATTCTCTAAGGAAGGTAAGCCAACAGATGAATAGGAGATAATAATTGAAGGGAATAGAAATTCGACAACGGAAACCGAAGATGTTTACACGTCCAAAACTGTAACCCAGTGATGGATTTCGCAAAGACCAGACATGACACAAAGACACCAAAATAGGATAGTTTCAATTATCTGAATTGTCTACACCTGTTATGCTTGTAGGTAACTCCTGAATATAAATGATGTATGTCTACGCTAAACCAAAAGTATGTTATTTCTGATAACCCCATATAATAGTTTTTCCTTAGTCAACTGCAACGGTCGTTATAAGCCTGTTTCGACTTTTACTCGGAATGTTATGTTTGATGTCTTTACCTTTTACGGATGTTCGTCAATAAAATATTACCGTTAATTGTTGTTTTGTTTTGCCTAAAAAAGCGGCTGTGTAAACAAAAATTTTAGGCAGTGTCTTCAAATTTTATGGCAGTGCGTATAGTAGTATAAAATATCATAACACTGCCTAAAATCGTTGTGAACGTAAAATGTGTAACAGGAACTATTTGATATTTAGCACCTTATTAAATTATTGCTGATCATATTGGCTTGAATAGGCAAAAGAGCAATTTACATCATCTATTCACTCCGTAATCTGCGTCGTGTACGTCGTTTAAGTTATCTACGACATATACGATCTAGTCCCTTCCGTCATCTAATCTCTTCACGTCATCTAAGAGATTCGCGTTATCTTTGCCACCTAGTCATCGCATTAGAATTATCTGTGTAATTCAGGTTATATCAGTCATGTATGCTCTACGCTACATACGTCGTTTACTCAGTGTGTCTACACTATCGTAATCTCCGTTGCATACGTGGTCTACGGGATAAAAATCATGTAAATTCCCTACGTTATTTTTTTCATCTGCATCACCAACGTTACCAACTTCACCTACTTTTTCAGCCAGGTAATTCTGCTGCCTGCATTATGTGTGTCAGATGTTAAATCACCTAAGCTAAATGCCATCAATATCATGTATGCATTCATTATTTATATTACCTATGTCGTCTACATGGCGCGTCATGTTTTTATTTTAACAATCATATGTTGTCTTATTGATATCTTTTATCAGTCATGTTCCCAACTTTAATTAAATTACCTGCAATTATTGCAACTATTGTGTGCCATGCATCCTTGTTTTTGCTGCATGATCCAGAAGACATAGCCATGATACTTTAAATCTATAATTTTTCGAAGACATTCAGCCATT